>CM077222.1:5529529-5577029 GCA_039654775.1 Spinibarbus caldwelli | reverse complement strand
TGAATTGTTGGCCTTCTGGAAAGTATGTTCATTTACTGTATATGTACTCAATACTTGGTAGGGGTTCCTTTTGCTCTAATTACTGCCTCAATTCGGCGTGGCATGGAGGTGATCAGTTTGTGGCACTGCTGAGGTGGTATGGAAGCCCAGGTTTCTTTGACAGTGGCCTTCAGCTCATCTGCATTTTTTGGTCTCTTGTTTCTCATTTTCCTCTTGACAATACCCCATAGATTCTCTATGGGGTTCAGGTCTGGTGAGTTTGCTGGCCAGTCAAGCACACCAACACCATGGTCATTTAACCAACTTTTGGTGCTTTTGGCAGTGTGGGCAGGTGCCAAATCCTGCTGGAAAATGAAATCAGCATCTTTAAAAAGCTGGTCAGCAGAAGGAAGCATGAAGTGCTCCAAAATTTCTTGGTAAACGGGTGCAGTGACTTTGGTTATCAAAAAACACAATGGACCAACACCAGCAGATGGTATTGCACCCCAAATCATCACAGACTGTGGAAACTTAACACTGGACTTCAAACAACTTGGGCTATGAGCTTCTCCACCCTTCCTCCAGACTCTAGGACCTTGGTTTCCAAATGAAATACAAAACTTGCTCTCATCTGAAAAGAGGACTTTGGACCACTGGGCAACAGTCCAGTTCTTCTTCTCCTTAGCCCAGGTAAGACGCCTCTGACGTTGTCTGTGGTTCAGGAGTGGCTTAACAAGAGGAATACGAAAACTGTAGTCAAATTCCTTGACATGTCTGTGTGTGGTGGCTCTTGATGCCTTGAGCCCAGCCTCAGTCCATTCCTTGTGAAGTTCACCCAAATTCTTGAATCGATTTTGCTTGACAATACTCATAAGGCTGCGGTTCTCTCGGTTGGTTGTGCATCTTTTTCTTCCACACTTTTTCCTTCCACTCAACTTTGTTAACATGCTTGGATACAGCACTCTGTGAACAGCCAGCTTCTTTGGCAATGAATGTTTGTGGCTTACCCTCCTTGTGAAGGGAGTCAATGATTGTCTTCTGGACAACTGTCAGATCAGCAGTCTTCCCCATGATTGTGTAGCCTAGTGAACCAAACTGAGAGACCATTTTGAAGGCTCAGGAAACCTTTGCAGGTGTTTTGAGTTGATTAGCTGATTGGCATGTCACCATATTCTAATTTGTTGAAATAGTGAATTGGTGGGTTTTTGTTAAATGTGAGTCAAAATCATCACAATTAAAAGAACCAAAGACTTAAACTACTTCAGTCTGTGTGCATTGAATTTATTTAATACACGAGTTTCACAATTTGAGTTGAATTACTGAAATAAATGAACTTTTCCACGACATTCTAATTTGAGATGCAACTGTATGTGTATATATATACACATACACACACACACACACACACACACACACACACTCTAACCCTAACACACACAGTGCACAGCATAAATGAGTACACCCTCTCTAAAAGTTAACAAATTCAGCAATTACTCTTTACTTAGATGACATGTTAGGGTTCTTTGGAGATATAATGTTCCAACAAGCCTGCTTGATCATTTACCAAAGAAGAATGTCAAAATTATTCAGCAAAATAAAATTTTCTTATCAAAGTGATAAATTTTAAAGACAAGTAATTTCTTGACAATTAAAAATGTTTTATAGCCCACTGAATCATACTCAGGCTTAATGCTGGCAGCAGTGGAACCACTTGGGAAAGAACTGCCAGTTGACCTATTTCTTAGCATGAAAGAGGACAATGTTACAAGAGGAATACCAAATTATTGTTTTAAGTGTGAAAATATAGCAGAAGTAGCACCGACATTCAAAAACAATGAACTTGTGACAAGGCTTCTGAAATAATCAGGTCTTCACTTTAAGTTTTCATTTAGTGATGAGTGAATTTTTGCTAGAAAAAAAGCAGGAGAAATAATATGCGTGTCTCGAAGCCGGCAAAAGCTATGAAAAAAGCGACTTTATCTCACAGAGTATGACGCAGTCTGCAGAAGTGACATGCATGGTTGTTGTCACCACTAGAATTACCCACTGTAGCCAAAGCAAAATAAACTCAGATTCAGTCAAATGGAGCAAAGTTGATTGGACGGCACTTCTTATTGTACAAATGGACGATGACCCAAAACATACAGCAAAAGCAACCCAGGAGTTTTTGAAGGTAAAAAAGTGGAATATTCTGCAATGGCCAAGTCAAGCTCCTGATTTCAACCCAATAGTATTTGGACACCCCGGGTTGCCAATTGGTGGAAAACACAGCATATTGTAGCCCTGGATACTAACAAACAAACTGGGTCAGAGATTGCAGATTCTACCCCATCTAAAAAGCCTCGGCATTCATCTAAAAAGCCCTATGGACCAGAGCAATATTAAAACACAGATAAATCAACTCATCAATTTACAGTGTAAGGCTCGTCACCTTCCATTGTTAATTGCTCTCATTCCTGTCGCGTGTCCTCAATTGGGAACCCTGCATGAGCGTAAAGTCTGAGGAGGGGCAGGAGAAACAACTCTTTCTAATATTTTGAATTTGGACTGCAGTACCCATTTCAACCGCTAGCTGTCAATATTACATACTGCACCTTTAATAAAGCAACTTTCGCACAAATCGATCAAATCAGACTGAGTCGTGTCCATACCTAAAGCTCTAGTGTGAAAATGGCTTTTCTTCGAAGTAGTGCATCTTCCCCAAGCTGATCTTATTCTTTTCTGTGCTGCAGGTCGCTGCCTGTAGGGACACTGGCTATGACTGGTTTGAGCAGCTCCTGCAGAATGTAAGTATTTTTGAGTCAAATACGTTTCCATCTGCCGGTCTCTAGTTTGGAGGACTGTAGATCTGCAACTCGGTGCTTTTGTTTTTTTTATAGCTTTTAAAGTCAGAGGAGGACTCGTCCTATAAGCCAGCCAGGAAGGCCTGTGTGCAGCTGGTGGACAATCTTGTGGAGTATATCCTCAAATACGAGGAGGCACTTGCAGGTACACACATACTACTAGACTTGTGAAATCCGATTTATTTTTTAACGTATCAGTTACAGTGTTTCCCACAGACTTACACACTATGTGTGGCGGCATTTCCCCCAGTAGCGCAGAAATAGTGGTTTCCCCGGTAACAGCTATAATCAAAGCAGCACCGCTCTCAAAAATGCTACTTCATCAAGCATTATAGGAAAGATGAAATGAAAATGACATCGAAGCTTTTCTGAAGATGGCCGTTTCTTTTCAAAGATACATTCATATAAAAACACCCGTGCCACATTTTAATTTTGAAACGTGCAGTGCTCATGTTTATTGTCAAAGCCTTTTGGAAAATATATTTGTGGCCATCAGTTCTGACATTGTGGCAGTCCGCCACAAATAAATTAATTTAAGGGAAACTCTGAGTTATCAGTAACACCGTAAAGCCTAATGTGTGAAATAGTAGTCACAAAAAAATCTAATTTTATTGTAATAGAACAGTTTATAGAACCTTCAGACAAAAAAAATAAAGTTTGCATATGTGCTTTTTGTTGAGTATCATATTTATTTGATGCATCAGGCTTTTAGGTTTCATATAGCATGTTATAGCAGAATATTGAGCTCCTACTGCATAACACCTTAATTTTATTCAGTGGCCCAAACGGAGCAAAAATATGCCAATTTGCTGCAATTACCGATATTTATATGGCCAAAAAGTAAGATGAAATTCCGATAGCTTTTAATTTTGTTCAAAGCTTTGTAGTTTTTTTATTGTGGGGGCCAAAATATACAATGCAGTGCAATACAGTGATGATTGAGAGATGAACAAATAAAAGCCTGATGTATTTACATGATTTTCTAAAAAAATGATGTATGGATAATCAAGTAAAGCTAAGTTGCTTCAGTCCAGAAAATGTTTGTAATTGAAATCTTTCTTTTTATAAACTATCAATCAGACAATAGAAGGCGTGTAGTAGATTGTGTGCAAGTTTTGATCATGTTGATAATTTAGAAGTCTTAGAAATTTGTGTATCAAATATGATGGAGTAGGCTTTATAGGGTTAAGGTAGTTCATTTCAATTAATTGTATCAAAAACAGAATCTCTTTTGATTTTGTTTTAACTAGGGATGTCAATTCTTGATAATTCCCATGATCGATTGTTGTTTAAATTAACAATTGATTAATCGTTAACCTTAGTACTGCAAAATGCGTCTATTACAGTGGCATATAGTCACCGGCATGACAGGTTGTGCAAATGCCACTCAAAACGCCACCTTCCTCACCCGAAATCCACCGGCGGTGCTACTGCAAAACACATTTTTGTTCATATGAAACTTTTTTTACGTGAATATTATGACACAAGTGAGGTACAAAAGTTTGTTTACAAGAGAAATGATTGGTTAGCAGGCAAATGTTACATCACGACCATGCATTTGGATTCATGCCAAATGAAATAGGTGTGTGAGGTAATAAATTTAAATTAAGCTAGGGTGACTGTACGTCCTCTTTTTTTTTTTTTTTTTTTAAGTACTTTTAAAGTTTGGATCACGTTAAAAGCTTAATTTTTACATTGTGAATTATGTGCGCAAAAGATCCAGCCCTGTCACTGTCACGCACAGCCGCTTCTTTGCGTCTGCTGCATGTGTTTTGCGCATGAGCCATATGCACCCCAAAACCAAATTGTTTAATCGACCATCGATAGCTTTAAAGGGGTCATGAACTGCCTTTGTTCTTTATTTTTTTACTTTTCTCTGAGGTCCACTTATAATGTTATCAAGATTTTTGCATCAAAAAACATAACTTCGAAGTAATAGGCTATTTTCTGTCCTCTTTTTAACCCCCCTCATCAGAACCCTCCGTTTGAATGGGGGTGGCTGATTGTAGACTCGGAAGTAAATGCCCACTGCTATGATTGGCTAATAGTTGTGTATGGTTGTCAGCCTACGTTCTTCACAGATAGACGCTGCTGTGATTCAGGTTTAAAATGCATAAATACTCATATCAAATGATCATAATCATATCATGAGCAGTTCCTTTCCTTCTCCATACTCTCTTCCCATCACTCTGGTACAAGTTGATCTTGGTCTCATCTGTCCATAGGATGTTGTTCCAGAACTGTGTTGCCATGATCACTCATTAAGCGCTTGTTGTTTAAGCTCGGATCATAAAGTGATTGGGTTTATGGAGTTATCAAAGCGAGTCGCTATATTTTGGTCTTATTTTCAGCATAGAGCATTTGGATTTACTTCGGTTTTTTATGGTTTTGTTCGTGTTCGCTGATTTTTCTAGCAAGATCTGGCACACATTGAGTCTTGTACTGCTCTAGTACTGCTTTCCCTGTGATTCACCGCACGTACAGAAGAGAGAGACATCTATGCATGTTTAAAAAGCTCATTAACAACTAGCTGTTCAGTTCAGTTCTGTACACACTGCATAGCATTTCTGTATATGCGCGGTTGTCACTACCTGTATTTTCGGGAGTTAATGTGGTTGTCGAATGCGGTTGTCACTCCCGTATTTTAGTGAATTATTTGTGTCAATTATTTCTTATTCCAAATTTCATAATCGTGACAGCCCTAGCGACATTACTGTCTGATCCAATATGGTCAGCATAGCATCGTCTTTTAGTCTTAAAGTTCTTTTAGACGAATTGGCCTTGTTTGTAAACGAATCCATAGTAAAGTGAAGTGAACAAAGAACCAAGTTCTTACTGATGCGGTCTGGAACTTCATTAACAATAAAGTTCATTCACTCTTTCCTAACGTTGGGATCAGAAGGAAGGTACTGCAAAGACTGTTTTTCCACATCTTGGCACAGCACAGCGTCTTGTTGTCTTCGGAGCCATCTTTATCATTTGCTTTCTGCATAGACCTGCGTTCCCCTCTCGTTATTTACACTACATGCATGAATCGGTTGGCGGGGCTAAACAGGCAACGATGTAGAAGCAGGCGTTGCTCTTCTGCGGAGGCGGTGTTTAGCCACATTATTACATCATGGAGTTGTACATTCCACAAGCTGTCGTTTTGGAAGACTGCCTTCAGTATTAGCTGATTTTAGACAAGAAATTTTTGAGTTCTGAAACTTAGGATGTTTTTATAGTAAGTACAATGACATTTTATATGTTTTTATAGTAAGTACAATGACATTTTATATGTCAAAAGATCAAGGTAATTTTGGTTTCTCAGTTCATGACCCCTTTAATTGATTCCATTTTTTAATCGATTACATGTTTATTGACAATTAATCAATCGTTGATTAATCGTCAGCATCCCTAGTTTTAACGATCATTCAGTTTTCCTAGAAGTCTTTGTGTTGCTTTTTTTTTGTAGTTTTCATTTTTTTTTTAGTGTTCATTAGTGTTTAAGTTGCATTGAATGTAATTTTAAATAAATGTAAATAAATTATTGTATAAATAGTTTAATGAATTAATGTAAAGCACTTTAACATTCAACTGATTTGTGAAACAAACCGTCATGATCTATCAATCCAGTAGAGAAAACTTGCTCTACAGTTTGTTTGTGATCTCGAATTTGTTCTTGCTGGTTTAAAATTTCCCCAAAATGTATTAATTTGCTGTTGTGATGCTGTCTGTGTGCAGAGCATAAGAGTGTGAACTCGACGCGGTTAGTCGCATGCATCACCACGCTGTATCTGTTCAGTAAGATCAGAGCGCAGCTGATGGTCAAGCATGCCATGACTATGCAGCCCTACCTCACCACCAAGTGCAGTGTAAGTTCAGACTTTCATTTTAACAGTAAACCTGCCGTTTGCAGCACTTTGTTTGCCAAAAAAAAAAAAAATGAATTGATACATTTGCATTTGATTACATTTTAAAAGATTCATTAATGTTTTATTCCTTTTTCATGAATTTTATTACCACTGTTTTTAATAATAAATACCAATAAAACAGAATCTAGAAAAATGGAAACAGAGTAAGTGGAATCCAGAAAAAGTGAAATTTTTGAAAAAAAAATGAAAAAAAATCTGCATAGACCTGCAGGTCCTTAAATGTAATTTTTGATAAACCTGACATAAATTGTTGTTAAATTGTATGTGTCATGATTTTAAATAATCAGAAATGCTTATTAATGTTATTTAACCATTAAAACAAAATAAAAAAATTGAAATTTGGTTAAAAATGGAATTTGGTTTAAAAAAAAAAAAAAACTACAAAAAAAAAACTGATTCATAGAGATCTATGTTAAAGTGCCACTTTCTACCAGTGCAATATTTGAAGTCATTCTGCCATCTAGTGGCCGTATATTGCTAGTATTTTAAGAAGATGTTGTCCCAAGGTATATGTGTCAGAAGATTGTTCTTTTGTTTGTTTTTTTCAGTGTTTATGCATAATGCATTTGTGTTTGTCATTTTCACAGTCTCAGAGTGACTTCATGGTGATTTGTAACGTTGCGAAGATCCTGGAGCTTGTGGTTCCTCTGATGGATCACCCTAGCGAGAGTTTCCTGACCACCATTGAAGAAGACCTGATGAAGCTCATCTTAAAATATGGCATGACCGTAAGTGACCTGCTCTCACCCACTCATATACGTAATTCAAATAGCTGAATTAATATTTAATTTACTTAAAAGACAGTAATGATTCTAGTGTGATTTGTGTACCTTTTTAAAGTAATTGTAAAAATATTCATGTATATGGATCATTAATCTTAAATTAGCTTAACTACTGACTGGTTGTTCATTTGATGACATGTGGTTGCAGATACACTTTTGCATCCTATTTCTACACATCCCACTAAGTTTTTTCTCTCTTTCTTTTCACACAGGTTGTCCAGTACTGTGTGAGCTGTTTGGGTGCGATAGTGAATAAAGTGACTCATAATTATAAGTTTGTATGGGCCTGTTTTAACCGTTATTATGGGGCTCTGACTAAGCTAAAGATACAGCATCAGGAGGGTACGAACAGCATGGCACTGGCTGCCACCAAAGCAGCCCTGCTCAGATCTCTCTTCACTGTGGGAGCTCTCTGCAGACACTTTGACTTTGACCTCGAGCAGTTCAAGGGCACCACTAAGGTATCGCAACCTTTCCCGATATGTAATTATACCATTATACATCATCCTGCACGTGGTTTACATGCAGCTGTGATTGCCATGTAGTTATTTGCTCGTTAACTTTAGCTCATTAGCATTAACAAACACAAGTTACATTGAAACAAGACTTGAGATGCTTTGTAAGATGATGATGATGATGATGATGATGATAATAATAATAAATTTTTTCATTATATTTATATATTTAGCGTTCTTAAACCCAAGATTGCTAATAATAAGTGGGGTTTTTTTATCTAAAGATATTATTTAAAATGATTAATTTTATGAAATCTAAGATTGCCCATTTTGTTTTATTCTCAATTTTATTACTATGATATTTTATGATTTTAGTTTAATTTGGGGTTACACGTTATTTTAAGGTGTTCTTGTTACAGTGTAATTATTTAAGTACTGAGGAATATTAATTAACTACATGTACTTATTGTATGTTTAGGATTAGGATTCAGTTTAGGGTTACTTGCACTTAATTATGCATAATTTATTGTTATTATAATAGTAAGTACATGTAATGTGTTAAAAGGACACCTTAAAATAAAGTGTTACCTAATTTGGTATGTTTAGCCCAAACTTGCGTTATTTAAACATGGAATCTTGCACTGGCATTGACAGGTTGTAATAAAGGAGAAGGTTTTGGAATCATTACTGTACTTCACCAATCACGAGGATGAAGAAGTTAGATGCAAAGCCATCATTGGGTTGGGTAAGATGACATTCATTGTTGCTTTCATATTTTTAATATACTATTATAGTATTTATTCATATTTTAAATGAGCTTTTATTTTTATATTTTCCTTTATTTTTTTTAAGTTTTATTAATTGTGTTTTATGCTTTTGTCATTTTGTTTTTTTTTTTATTTCTATAATCTATTTCTTTGATTAAAATTTATTGTTAGTTTAATTAAGATGTATTTCAATTTTAGTTTATTTTAGTACAACTAAAAATTATTTGTTAATTGCCAAGGCAACGTTTCTAATTTTCCTTTGCTTTTTTTCATCTAAATATTTATATTATATTTCAGGTTTATTTAAATGACTGAAAATAGTGCTTAATAGTTTAATTTTACTTAACACTAACAACATTTCAAAAGAATAACTGTGTAATGCTTAATATCTTAGATCCATAATTGTGTATTTTCTCAGCATTTTGTTACAGAACCAGTTCTCTAAATGATTTCATACATATTTTAATTCCTGAATAATAATAATAATAAAACTCCAGTTTTAACCTTTTATCATTTTCTTTCTCATGTTCTGCAGGGTTCCTGCTCATCATGCACCCGAGTCAGATGTTCGTTCCAGAGGTGAAGTCTCTGTATAACGGGCTTCTGTCTGATAAGCGGTGCTCCATCACGCTGAAGATCCAGGTGTTGAAAAACCTCCAGATGTATCTCCAGGAGGAGGACTCTCGCATGCAGGAGGCTGACAGAGAGTGTGAGTGACCATGACATTGTTGGCTCAACATTTTTAAAATTGCTAGTATGATTTTGAGATTAATAACATTCACTACACTAACAGGGCCAAACTAGAAACTTGGATTGTCAAAATCCATAAAGCTCTATAAACTCTGTACCACCCTTAAAGAAAGCCTGTTGTGTTTCTATCTTTTCAGGGCAAAAATTGTCAAAGCAGGAAGATCTGAAGGAGATGGGTGACATCTCTTCTGGTATGAGCAGCTCTATTATGCAGCTCTATTTGAAGCAGGTGCTGGAGTCTTTCTTCCACACGCAGTCCAGCGTGCGACACTTTGCCCTCAATGTCATCGCTCTGACCCTCAGCCAGGGACTCATACACCCCGTACAGGTACACACACCCCTATACAACAACAGTGACATTATAAACCCAGCCTCAATGTCATCACTAGTCCTGCAAAGAAACATAAACCTTTGCATGTTATTTTGTTTTTCCTTGTTATAATTGCAACACCAAAACCGTTTGGAGTCGGTATGATTTTTTTCAAGTCACTTGTGCACACCAAAGCTGTATTTATTTGATCAAAAATGAAGTAAAAACTGTGAAAATAACTGTTTTCTATGTGAATGTTTTAACCCTTAAAGACCTAGAACATTTTTGGGGCACCTGACACGCCTGCACTTTTGTTTGTTTTTTAAGACCTATTCTAGCAGTCAGCATCAAGTGCCAAATATCATTATAAACAGGAGAACTTGAAGTTTCAGTCTAGCTAATTTAAAGTCCCAATTTTACTCAAACTGAAACTCCTGAAGTTTGGATTTTTTTATTTAGAAAGTTGTATCTGGGTGTTCTACACTTCCAAATAAAACTTTGTGTACATATAACATTCCCCAAGCAAATTATAGCCATTTATTACAATATTGTTATAAGCGATTTTCAGTGAAAAAACAGGTCTATATAGTTTACTAACAATATAGTTGTCAATATCTATATAAAAAACCATTTAGGGAGTAAAGAAAATTGAGTCAGTGTTATATAATAACACAAAACAGTAAAAAAGTGACTTTTTTCAGAGAGATATATTTTCAATCTGAGTATGAACAACAACAAACGCAAACCGTGCAGCTAATAGTAAACACTTTTGCACAAATTCTGCTGCAACAAAAAAACAAACAGTGCAGATGATTCACAAACTACACACAAAATGAGTGAGAAATATACAGAGTGCAACAGAAAGAATAGTGAAAATGATGTTTATGAACTATATAATTATTGTTTACATACAATAATTATATAGTTCAACATATACATAATATAAATGGATCAATCCTCTGGCTGTACTCTGCCTCGGAATCGATTTTACCGGGACATCGCCTAGCGACGCGAAGACATTAATTCCAGTGCTTTATCTGATATGTACCGCTGTTTCATCTTTGTTTTTGGTTTGTTTTATGTCAGAGTACTCATTCGTGTGTTTTTCTGTGCTTTTTCAGAGAGTTCTCTCATGCAAATTTGTTATTTTGTGTTTGTTTTCATGCACGCACGACAGACTTTACTTTCATTTTGCGTTTGTTCAAATTTCCAATGAAAAATCCTAAACGGTGGTTCAAAAGACCAAAACCTATGTTTATTGGTTGAATATGGGACAGTTTGAACCAATCTGGGCATGGGGGTGGGACTAAGTGTCAACAATCGTTTCTGTTTGGCTCAGAGGGACAAAATGCATTGGTTACTTCTGACGAATCAATGTTGTCAAAATGTGATGACGTAATCACATATACTAATGACACAAATGCGATATGACACAAATGGAGAATCCGCTTTACAACAGTTTTTAAAGCATTCAGATAGGATTAGCAGTTCAAAAGTTATGAAACATTTAAGAACAATAGTTATTTTTAGCCGTGGGCGGCTGTCACGGTCTTTGAGGGTTAAAATGTAATTTATTCCTGTGATGCTAAGCTGAATTTTTAGCATCATTACTCCAGTCTTCAGTGTCACATGATCCTTCAAAAATCATTGTAATATGCTGATTAGATGCTCAAGAAATATTTCTTATCAGTGTTAATATTTTGATGGAAACACGAATAGAAAGTTCAAAAGAACAGCATTTTGGATTTTTATTTCAATTCTATAGTTTTTTTTTTTGTTTTCCACAATCCAGAAAATGTGAAAAAAAAATCACTGTCACAGTTATCACTGTCACAGCCTTGGCTGCAGAACTTGTCACTTTTCCTTCCTCCTTCCAATCACAGTGTGTGCCATATCTGATCGCCATGGGGACAGACCCAGAGCCCACCATGAGGAACAAAGCGGACCAGCAGCTGGTGGAAATTGATAAGAAATACACTGGATTCATCCATGTGAGCACCAATCCACACACCTTGCCATTTGTCTCATGCAGTATCATTATTTTATTCATAAATTGTATAATTCTGGTTCACCATTACTACTGGTCAAATACATCGAAGCTGTGAATGTAAGAAAGTACAGTGGAAAACCACATTATACTGTGAAACATCCAGGTTAAACCAACCTGAACGCTAAATTGCTTTATCGCATTATTTAATTGAATTACTATTAAATCATATAACTTTAATTATTCTACAGATGAAGGCTGTAGCAGGGATGAAGATGTCGTACCAAGTGCAGCAGGCCGTCTTGGGATCAGCAGGATCCGTGGTCCGTGGTTTCCGTCAGGACGAGTCGAATTCTGCTCAGTGTTCCCACCTCTACAGCATGGTCCGCGCAAACAGACAACACCGGCGAGCGTTCCTCATCTCTCTGCTCAATCTGTTCGACGACAGCTCGGTTAGCGCTCTTTGTGTGTCTTTCTCTTCCTGACGCCGGCTCTTTGTTGTGATGTTGAGACTGACCTTTTCCATCTGTCTGTCTCTCTGTGTCCGAGCAGAAGATTGAGGTGAACATGCTGTTGTTCATAGCTGATAATCTGGCCTACTTCCCCTATCAGTCTCAGGAGGAGCCGCTGTTCATCATGCATCATATAGACATCACACTGTCTGTGTCAGGCAGCAACCTGCTGCAGACATTTAAAGAGGTAAGCGTGCTCTCAAGTGCTTGTGTCTGACCATAACAGTTTGTGTAGCACATTTCAGCACTGATTGTTTTGTGAGCCTGTCACAGTGTAATCCAGCTTTACGAAGCAGCTGTGTTTGAAGGATGGAGTAGTGCAAACTCACATCTCTGTGTGAGCGTAACAAAGCACTGTTGACCATTTGCGATGGGAAGATGACGTTTACATAGTCTTAAAGGCACAGTAGCACAAATGGCCCATTTATTTTTAAAACTCAAAAAGATATAAATGGTCTTGATAATATTATAAGGCTCAAAAATAAAATGCATTATATCCTCTTATAATCAGGGATATGATCCCACCCCATATTCATATGGATTTCCGTATTTTCCAACCTGAAGTATGACCCATATTAATTGCTTAAATCTGATTTTAGAGTGATGTGCAGCGCTTTGTTCATTTACACACAAGCAGCTCATGATCCTGTGTTTTTAGTGACTCAGAGCGGCACACAAACTCATCTCTGCATGTACTTTGTGTTTGGGTCACTTAAAATGTGCATTTGAAAACACAACGTTTAAAAGTGAAGAATAAATTAATTAGACCTGTAATTAGACTGTAATACTGAAACACTGAAACTTCGATAAGATACCTTGAAAAATATCGATATTCAATACCATTTTTGATACCACGAGAAAAAATTGGCACAAAATTAAGGGCATAAAATTTTAGATTTTAATTGAAAGACTAATATAACAAGGTTAGAACATGATAATGAGGTGTATTTTGTGCATTAATGAAAATTACTTGAGGTGGTGAAACACTGGAGAAAAACTTGCGTACGTTTCTTCAAATTTCTTTACAGAGAAGTATTTATTTATTACATTAATTTTCCTATTTTTACCTAAAACAGGGTGGTGTGAGCATTTAATCAATTTCTCTGTTCTGTAAAATACAATTACAATTAATACTTGTTTATTTTACAGTACAATGTTATTTTAGTAATTTATATCTTCAATGATTTTTTTATAATATAATAATATATAATAATTTATTATTGTGATTATTATTATTATATTTGAACAGTCATATTGAATGGTAGATTTTTTTAATTGATCAATTATTACAGTTTTTTTGCACCAAAAACCTAATTTAGATTTTAAAACAACACATTCTCCATTCTTGCAATTACTCCAATTACTACTGTTCCTTTAAGTTTATACATGTAAATGTATATGTAGGTTTATATATGTAAATAACCTCTGTTATGACTGTATTTAACACACGGTTGTTTATTAGATGTAAACATGGATGGTCATGTTAATGCGCTGATGGTTGTGACAGTAGTTCCTCCATGACTTCTAAACGGGCCATCGTTGTACCCAGTCTCTCGTTAAGGTTCCAGGCAGGAAGAGCAGAAAAAGGAGACGGCGGCGGCGGCGGCAGCATCATCATCATCATCAACATCAACATCATCAACATCAACATCAACAGCAGCAGAACGGTTCAGAGGAGGAGAGGGGAGAGCAGGACGAGGAAAGAGAAAGGAACAGCGGAGATGAAGAGTATGACAATGATGATTATGAGGAGGATGAGGAAGGCCAGCGGGTGAGGAAGCCCAAGCCCACGGAGGGCGCCAGGCAGTCAGAGTCAGATTCGGATTCTGATCTTGAGGATGCTGATGCTGTTATGGAGCGTCTCCCTGACGACACAACATCTCTCCTGGACTTTGCTAGGGCATCACAAGGGATATTGTTACTGCTGGTGCTCAAACAACACCTCAAGAACCTCTACGGCTTCTCGGACAGGTAACAAACACCCATCATGCATCTCAGCAACCCTGAAATGATTGCTGTTCTCTTCAGGTCTTTATTCTGCTCTCTTCCAATGCAGCAAAATTCAGAAGTACTCTCCCACGGAGTCGGCGAAGGTGTACGATAAAGCCGTCAACAGGAAGTCATCGGTCAACTTCAATCCACGGCAGACCATCGACTTCCTCCAGAATGATGAGATTCGTGACGAGATGACCTACGAGCAGAAGAGGAAGATCGTCAAACAGTACCTTGATGTAAGGTTTTTTTTGTTTGTTTGTTTTTTTTTTTACAAATTTTCTTCAAGAAGTGTTATGGAATGTTATATTTATATTGTTAGTAATATTATATAACATTGTTTTAATAGTAATTATAAGAATAATCATCTCTGTAAACTCCCAGGGAATTATAGTTTTTTTTAAGAATTACTTAAATATATTATCTAATAATATTATTATTATTTTAAAGCAATGAATCTTAATGTAAATATATTTATATTGTTAGTAATATTATTTAGTGTTATGTTTGTTTTAATAATAATTATAAGAAATTTGACAGTAATGATCGTTGTTATAATTAATAATAATAATAGAAATGATGCTAATAATAATAATAATAATATACAAAATAAGAAACATATAAAAATATCTAAAAATATACTTACTGAAATCACAAAATCATTTTTAATTTTAAACATACATATAGGCAATCGAATTTCTGTTAATAAAATCACTTGAAAACACAGCAGAAATGCTTGAAGAATTATTGCGTTTTAGAATGGGCGACCTCAAAATTGCTGATTTACACTGTTTGATTCTCAGTTTAAGTTGCTGATGGAGCACCTGGACCCTGACGAAGAGGACGAGGAGGGAGAGACGAGTGCAAACGTGAGGAATAAAGCCATTACGGCACTGCTGGGGGGAGCAGCCACAAGCCCCCGAAACCACCACACTGTTGACTCAGAGTATGAGGACAGTGACGGAGAGGAGAGGACACCAGGGGTGAGAGAACGCAAAACAATACAACACAGCCAGACCTCTGACTGTCAACCTAGAGGGGTGTGCCATACGTGTAGTCTAGAGCAATATCAGAAATGATATTAGCTGACATTAAGTATGTCACTCACTTTGCAAAAAACAAACAAAAAACACTTTGAGAGTGCGTGCTTTCAATGTAGCCTAGTAGCATGCAGACATATAGGGTACATAAATACCATATATGGTGGCAAAAATACTCTGTATTGTTTGTCTGTATGAGTTTTGTCACACAAGCAAACATACTGTTTTCCCAAATATCTGCATGATTACAAATGTGATATTGATTTTATACAACGGCTCTATAAACAAGTTAACAAACAAACAATAAACAAGTTTTTTTTTTGTCAAAATATCACACCCTTAACAACCCAGTCCAATCCTCTTAGTAGCTTATTCTGTGTAAAAATTTAATGTAAAATTAAATGGAAAGTCTGAAATAGTATTCTCTTGTAAAATATACTTCAATAATCTTTTATTTACAACTTTGAAAAATCATTTTTTACAGTGTACATTTTGGTTTAATGTTAGTTGCTGTGTAATCACACAATTTGCTGTTATTATTATAGCAGGGTTTCTGCGGGTCCAGAGTGGAAGTGAAGCAGTTTACATTATTTAGTGAAGTGATTTCCACTTTAATTAAAAAAAAATATAACAAACACGATTAACGTGAAAGTGAAAGTGACGTGACGTGGCCAAGTATGGTGACCCATACTCGGAATTTGGACTCGAACCCACAACCTTTAGGTTATGAGTCCAACACTCTAACCATTAGGCCACGACTTCACTAATAGTGAAGTTAAGTGACTTGTGGCCAAGTATGGTGGTCCATACTCAGAATTTGTGCTTTGCATTTAACCCATCCAAGTGCACACACACACAGCGGTGGGCAGCCATGTTGCTGCGGCACCCGGAGAGCAGTTTGGGGGTTCGGTGCCTTGCTCACCTCAGTCGTGGTATTGAAGATGGAAGAGAGCGCTGGTCATTCACTCCCCCCACCTACAATCCCTGCTTAACTTCCACTTTAAACAGACCTTAAAAGTCTTAATTTGCCTAAAAAATTCTTAAATCAGAGCAAAGTCTTAAATTCATAAAGTTGCGCCATTTAAATATTGCAGACAGTGCAAAAAAAAATCTTCCTCAGTATTTTTTTGTTTTCCAATACAAATACCTAAACATCCTTAAATCAAGATACATTTACTTGAGATGCAATTTAAACATGAAATCTTGTTTTCTGATAAATTGACCAAAATTGAGTTTATGCTTAAAACAACAACAAACACCTGTCAATGGAGTTTGAAAACTTATTTTTGCTTTGAAGTTGCTTTTTTTTATGAGCCCATTGACAGATATTTGTCCTTGTTTTAATCATAAACTCACTTAATTTTGTTCAATTTCTCATTTTTTGTTTTTAGTAAACTAAGATAAAAATTAATGGAGATCAGTTGGAAATAGTTTATTATAAACTTTGAACTATTGCTAATACTGATATATTGTGTTCCATTCAGTTTATTTCCTAAATTTTCTTTACATGGTCTTAAATATTCTTAAATTTACCTTCATAAAACCTGCAGAAACCCTGTATAATAATAAATGTAATAAGGGCACATTCAAATAAATTGTTAGTGCCAGTAGACAACCAGTCATTGCTCACGTTTTGTTTCTGTGTCTCTCCTCACAGGCGTCTCGACGCGGAAGGCGAGCAGCAGACTCAGCGGACCTGCTGTCAACGAACATGAACGAGTCTGTCAGCGCGCTGGACATCATCGCCATCCACTGCCCCAAATACCGAGACCGGCCGCAGATCGCGCGCGTGATCCAGAGGAACAGCGACGGTTACAGCATCCACTGGATGGCGGGATCGTACTCCAGCTCCTGGGCTGAGGCAAAGCGGCGCGATGGACGCAAGCTGGTGCCCTGGGTGGACACCATCAGAGAGACTGACATCATCTACAAAAAAATCACTCTCACCAGTGGCAACAAGCTCAACCACAAAGTGGCGCAGACTCTACGGTCACTCTACGCTGCCAAGGACAGGAACTCCAGCTAATAATACGTAAACGCACGCACATACCTCCCATCTCGGATCCTCTCAGCCTAATGCAACACACACACACACACACACACACACACACACTCACTCACCGTCTCTCCATATACCAACATGTCTGTCAGCCAAACATCACCTGGGTCAGCCAAACACACAAACACGAGCGGCTCTTCTACACTACAGACTCTTTCTCTCTCTGATGCACTCTGGGTCTGGGGGTGACGTTTGGCCCTCTGCGCCAGAGTGCATCGTCGTATCGCAGGAATAAAATGTTTGGAGAAACATTGTATGGGTGCTCCTTCGCTGTTGTGCAGCAGATTTCTGGTTGTTTGATTTCTACTCCCAGTGTATCATAGTTTAACATAAAAATATTGTTTATATCTATAAAAGAAATTTAAATATATACTGAATGTTGAATTAGTTTGTTGATCTTTTTACTTTTTTTCTTTTTATTTTTTTCCATTTTCCTTTCGGATTTCTTAGCGTCAAGCAGCTTTCTATAGCTTAGCTCCTTCTTTACTGGCTGATGACGATGATTTTCTCTGTTGAGCTGTTCGTCCATTTTGTACGATAGCACCGTGTGGCTGTAATTTATTGTGTATAGCATGCAGTGTCTGTGAGGAGGGCTGTGTCGAAGGAGATTTGCGATTACAGGTCGCCCTGCTCAGCGTAAAGGGACCCACATGCCTCTGATGGAACAAATACTGCAATAAATTTTCTACTTCTCTTACTTGCAAGAGTCATCCTGTCCGTTTGCAAATCCTGTTCAATTATCTTTTTGTTTATTGCATTTTTTTTTTTGTTGCCATGCACGCTTCCTTTATTGACAGGTATAGTGAAGAGAGGACAAGAAATTACGTGGAGAAATGCATCCAGGGTAAAGTTGCCCCAAGTCATTTTTTTTCTATTATTAGAAATGAATACTTTTTAGTCACACTTTTTTTTTGTCTTTGTTACATAAATATTGTTTACACTGAAAACATTGGTATGGGATTTCATTTTCACACAAATGTTGCTAGTAAATTTCACAAATAATTACCAAAAAAAAAAAAAAAACACCAGCACATTGAATTGAATGTGAAATTTTGCAGTAGAAAGACTGAAGTAGTATTTTCTTGTAAAATGCACTCCAATAAGCTTTATTTAGAAACAAAAATCATTTTTAGTGTAATTTAGTGTTAGTTGCTTGTAATTATGCATAATTTGCTGTTATTACTATACTAAAATACATGTAATGTGTAACAATGGCACAGTAAGTTAAAGTGTCACCCTTTTACTTATTTTGCTCATTGAACTGTATTATCGAGAATGTGCATTACCAAACCACAGCTGCGTACAAGAATAGCACTTTTAATGTATACAGATGTGCAGTCTAAAGCCTTTTTTGACAAGAAATGCCATCCTTATGTCCTAATGTTCTCATCACAAATTTAGATCCAGTGGAGAGACTAATTCTGTCATAGCAGTCGTTTAGAATAGAAGAGAAAGTAAAAGGCCTTTTAGTATGATTACAACAATGTCCAGCCTCAGCTTGTAGTTCACGTCTTTTTATTGTGAAATCTTCATTTATTTTTATAAAGTTAACATAACTTTTATATTGTTAGTCATATTTCAAGATGAACACTAATTAGACTGAAACAGCTTAGGTTTGATTATCCATGCATTATTTTTTAAAAACAATCATGCTAAAATGTGAGTCTCAAATATGATCATCAGGCTTTTGAGGAATGTGTATTTGTTCATCTCTCAATCATCATTGCATTGCATTGTTTAGAAACTATAGAGCTTTGATCATAAAAGCTCTAAATATAAATATCAGCAACTGCACCAAAATGCATATTTTTTTTTCTCAGTTTCTGAGTCTCTGAATAAATACTCATAATATACAAAACATAAAAGCCTGATGTATCAAATAAATATAACACTCAACCAAAAGTACATTTGCAAGCTTATTTCAGCTTATTAAAAATATTGTCTTAAGGTTTAATTTACTGTTCCATTAATAAATAAATAAAAATTCTGACTTATTTCATATGTCAGGCTTTACAGTGTTTACAGTACAAAATTCAAATGCAAAATATTGTTGAATTTAGAGTAGCATACTATTTTTGTCATATCTTTGCATGGTGGAAATAGTAAGAATACTACAAAAGTATGCTTTTCAGCCTTTGTATTTATTTCGAACTGTACAAGACTCTAGATTTGAATTAAACACATTTAATATAGTGTCATGTGACTGTAGCATACTGCTGTTTAAACATTTGTTGTATACCTAGTGTGTCACTCACTTTGAGTAAACAGAGTACTAGGCACTATAAGGTGTATATACTGCATAGTATTTAGTGTTTAGTTACTTAATTTTGTCAAAGGTTATGTTCAGAATAGCACACTACCTTTTTCCGCAGTATGTAGTTCATATTCTATAAACAGTATGCATATTGTCTGTATGGACAAAAGACTGCAGTACCACATTTGCCAAAGTGTTCAGTGTATAAGCGCACTGTGCTATGTACTGTATCCACAATGCAATGGGCTCAACCTGCCATTAGCTGTGTAATGAACTGGAAGTAATAACAATATCTCTTTATTTACTTATTTGTACTGCCAAAAGTGAAAACGTTACCTTAAGTTTTTTTCTGAGATGACAGCTATATGTTAATCACTCATTTATACACGCATCATGGTGCTATCATGTAAGTATCTAATCTGATGTAAACCTTTATTTTATTTTTTATTTTTTTAAGTTTTGTACATGTTTTCTATGCTGAGGAAAGAGGCTCCTCGGTTTCCACTGGAACCGGAAGTACCAGAAATGTGGGTTTTCCATGTGAATTGTCTCCTCTGGGTTCCTTTCAATGAATTCACATGATGTTCTGCTGTTTAACGGATTCACTTCCACCATTTATACACGTTGTCCTTGCCAAAAGCAATTTCTAATCTATGAAATATTTTGGCTCAGAGCATACGTTGAGAATTTCCAAGAATTTTCTATGATTAGGACTGTATTCATTTCTACAACAGTTTTTCCATTTATTGTTAACAGTGAACTGATGCATCAAACACAGCAATGAAATCATGTTCCAATTGCATAAATGCTACTTTTTTAGGATAATCTTCAGAAAAAATTCTAGGATATGTAGCTTTTCAAGATGAGAAGTTAGAAGTACTGCTCTGTTAACAAGCTGTTAAATGTTAATCTTGCTTCTAAAATTGAAAAATCATTTATACCTGTATAAAGGGCATACATATAAATGGTATATGTTCATACAACTGTATGTTTAAATAACGTGACCCCAGTGAAGTTTCATTGGTCCAAAGTTCAGTCATTTCTGTAGAACATGACGTTACTTTACCTGTCAGCGGGTGCACAGGTGCTGGAAACAGGACAACAGGTGTTTGCTCAATGGAAATGTTTTTCCTGTACGTCATTCTGGAAGAAGAATGTATGTTATGATTGGCTGAAGCCTTCATCTCGCAGAGAATACGTGATTTCAACTGATGAAAGACACAGAATAGTCCACATGTCTTCATGAGAATAAATGTGTATGAAATGTAGATCAGTATAGGTTATTTGTGCATACAGAATGCATTAAAACATTAGATTCTCCTCGCATCAATTACAAATAATCCTAAATCCTGAAATGTATTTAATCGACTGTTCTATCCTGTCAAACTATTACCATTCCTAAAAATAACATCTTTCTCTTGAACTTCTGATATGTTTCATACTTTTTTTTTTTTTCATACTTTTAAGTTTTAGTAATTTTTGTGTTTTTGTAATTTGTTTTTAATGTAGTTTTGGTTATTTTAGTATAAAAACATCACAAGTAATCCACACCACTCCAGTCCATCAATTAACATCTTGTGAAGTGAAAAGCTGTGTGTTTGCAAGAAACAAATCCATCAACACATTTTAGTCGCTTTTAGCCAAAATGCAAGTCCATAATATGTTAATTAATGGACTTAGGGTTGTGATGTTTTTATCAGCTGTTTGGACTCTAATTCTGACAGCACCCATTCACTGCAGAAGATCCACTGGTGAGCAACTGATGTAATGCTACATTTCTCCAAGTCTGTTCCCTTGAAGAAACAAATTCATCTACATCTTGGATGAGTACATTTAATCAAATTTAAATTTTTGTGTGAACTATTCCATTAAAATATATTAAACCTATGCAGCAGGAGATTTCTCAGCAGATCCTCTACATTTGTCTTTATACGTTAAACAGACAAATAGATGTATTATTACTGCTCATGATGGCATGTCTTCTGTTAACACAATGCACTGTAATGAGGTGCTTCATCACTTGAGCTGAACGCTGTGGTCGTTCTTTCTGATGTTGACTTGAAATTCTGCTCTATAATTACAGATAAAGAAGGAGAGGCTGGAGCGTCGAGTCGAGCTACAAGCTAAACAGAAAGACTGGCTGTGTAGTAGGAAAAGGTAAGATGTTTTCACACAAGCAGTGAGACGGTGAAGTCTTATAATGTTACATAAGATTTCTATTCCAAGTAAGCTTTTTTTAAACTTTCTATTAATCAAAGAATTCTGAAAAAAAATGTATTGTAGTCCAGACAAAAATATGAAGTGGAACGACTGTTTTTAATAATAATAATAATAATAATAAATGTTTCTTGAGCAGCAAATCAGCATATTAGAATGATTTCTGAAGGATCATGTGACACTGAAGACTGGAGTAATGATGCTGAAAATTCAGCTTTGCAAGTTAAATTTTTAAATATATTCAAATAGAAAAGTTATTTGAAATGGTAATATTTAACTATTACTGTTTACTGTGTTTTTCAAATATCAAATAAATGCAGCTTTTTTGAGCATTTTCTTCTTTCTTTACTTTTTCTGCTTTGGTTTATTTTTTATATCTCAGTGGAAATGGATTTTTACATCCAGAACCCAACATCTACGCTCTATATTCAGGCTGCTCTTCTCTCTGTCTAGGACTCACATTACAGATTTACAACAGCTAATGACTAATTACTGATGTAACCTTTGACCTGGGTCTTTGTTCGTCATGTTGAGGTAACAGCATTAACAAGCTTGCTCCTTGTCGGTCGGTGTATTAACTCTGTCCTGCGTGGTGTGTGATGACAGGTGTGTGTGGCGGCCGAAACGTGAACTCTGAATTAGAGATCAGATCTCCACCACACTCAATATCTCCAGTTTCATTCTCTTTTCTTTTCCATCACCACTCTCTATTTATACATCTCTTTTCAACAAACCCAAGCTCTTTATTGTGTTTCCAACAATTACATACAATTTATAAACTCACTGCACGTTACAGTCTTGTTGCATGATATAAGTGAAGATTTTTAAGCCATAACAGTGTTTGATGACATGCATGTCAATTAAATGGTGTGAATTTGGTTTAAGGTATGATCACTTTGACAGTCAGCATGACATGACACTCTCTCATTTTACTTCCATAATGTGGTATATTTTCCAGGTTTCAGCTGAATGTTAGTTTTTTCAGGAAGCTTTTTGAAGTAATGAATGGTAATGCTTGTATTTCACTGCTGTTATTTGGTATTATTTCTGTAAAAGTTATTACATTAACTGCCATTCAATTATTTAAACTACTGCCAAGATTTTAGCAAGACTATTAGCTATTTGGCAGTTGTACTGTGTAATGTTGGTGAACTAAGTTATTTTTCTGATGTTCTGATGAAATGTTCATAGTAAAGGTGCTTGCACACTGAGTCCGAAATTTTCGTATGTGTTTTTCGTATTTGTTATCCTTTCCTATCAAAATGCTTGCTACGGATGTGAAAACGCAGAAAATCGAACCTGATCCCAGATAGCACACGTACGTCTGCAAGATGTATGTTAAAGATCTCTTGATCTGGAAAGCATCTGCTGTCTACAAACGTCTGACAGACGTCTTTCAGATGTCAGTTTTAAATACATTCTAAATCATAAACATCTTAAAGACATCTAATAGACATCTATTTGACATCTAAAAGGAAACGTCCTACAGACGTATTGCAGATGAGCAAACACTCTAAAAAAAAAAAAATACATCCTGCAGATGTAAATGCAGACGTCAAATAGACGTCTCAGAGATGTACGTATGCTATCAGGGATCCAATTTTTTTTATGACAGACGAAAGTTTCAGAGGGAGTGTGTAAACGTGATTGACACAACGTGAGGTCGTATTTATTTTTCAACGTGTGAAAATAAACAGAGACAGCAAAACACCAACGACTTTTGTTCCTTTTCACACAAATTATGATTACAGGGGCAGATTATCGATAAATAAAGGCTTGATTTTTCAAGTGGTTCCTTGCACAATACTGTCATGTCTTCAAAACACTTGTACATACATTTTAACATCTCATGTTCTTCTCAATACTCGCTTGGTAGCTCACCCGGTACAGCATTGCGAAAACCATATCTGCAATGGAGAAAATTATACAGCGCCTCCTGTGGACGTGTCATCTGACAAATTCAGCAAAATGTTCCCAGAGCAACGTATTTCATGTTTTGCAGAGATGTATGCAGACGTATTTCCAGTGAGCCTGAGTTGCAACAAGGCAAGGTATGAGTGTCACTATTTTCATTTCTGGTTAATGAGATTTAAAGTTGCGATAAAACTCAAGTAGCAAAAGATCTTTTCTTCTTTATTGTGATGTACATCAGAATGGAACAAATTATCGAAAAAGAAAAAAAGTAGGGCGGGGACTTGATTCTGTCTTTCGGTTGTTGATTGGATTTTGGGATGTGGGCGTGGCATTGAAAAGTGGAGACAGATGAAAGAAGCTTGAAGGGGCGGAGTTTAAGCAGATTATGATTGGAGGATTCCTGCATACATCAGGAATGATACTGGAAGACATTTTGATTAAATGTTAGGACGTAAAAATAATTAAAAATATACAAATGAATTAATCACAATGAGATCTATATTATGCATTTAGATAATAGGGTGAATTTTCTTTTCATGGTGGCTTCGAGTACTACAACACATAGAAAGATTTTCACTTAAAGACATGTTGGTCTGTTCATCATGAAAAGCTTCATGATGAACAGTGACAGTCTTGAAATATAGTGCATGAATCTTTTGGAATAGATTTTTTAATGTGCTGACATATTATGGAAAAAGAGCAGTGTGAACATTCTGCAAAACATCTTTTGCTCTCCACAGAATAAAGGATGCCATACGGGATTGAAACAATGTAGAAGTGAGTAAATTTTTTTTATTGTTATTTTTTATTAGACAAAGAAAAAACACATATAGACATATAAATAGATATTCAAAAATATATATATATAAATAGGGATGAATTCATTTCATCAAAACCATTCGATAGGGTTTTGTGTTTAACAATGAACATAAGAATCAGAGAAAATTAGTGGAGGTTAAATGTCGAAAAGACACCATAAGAACTTATAAAAATGCACAGCACACAAAATATCCTGTCTTGCTGTTTAAGATGTGCCTTCCTATAGGTTAAATGATATACACTCACAGAAAAATGGTACAAAGCTGTCACTGGGGCGGTATTTTAAGTTACCTTATTTACCCCTAAATAGTACATATTCACACCTTTTAGCTTTTGTATCTTAGGGTAGCGCCCCAGTTACAGCTTTTTTTATTCTGAGTGTACCAGTTTTTGAACATCTTGCAATACTATTCTTGCCATTCCTTATCCTATATCTTCTTAGAGAAATGCTATCATGATGATTCCCTCGACCGAGCTATGCTCACACACCTGAAATAGTTTCTATTGATTTTCCCGTCTGGTTTCATTGTCTATCACAGTTGCTTAGACACAGCCACATTTCCGTGCCGAGTGCCTCTTCATGGTGTGGTATATGAGGTTGTCATCCAGAAAGGACAGGTCGTCGTCATATTCGACAGGTCGGCAGCAGGCGGTGGGAGGAGAGCTGCGCAGAATGGGTTTGCTGTTGCCAGCGAGGCCGGTGAGGATTTTGTCGTAGTTTGTGAGGGAGTTCATACACACGCCGCTGCAGTAGCTGAATATCAGCTCCTCCTGACTCCGGTAGCCCAGACCCAGATCAGACACTTTCAGCTGGACTTGTCTCAGTGCACATGCTCTTCCTTTGCCCTTCTCTCTCTCGTCACGACTCGGTCTCTTTCTGTCCATCTTGTTACGAAGGAAACCTCTCCGTTTTGGAGATCTCTTGGATCTGTGAGTGAAGGCTGAGTGTGGTGTGGGAAAGCTGTCTGGATGACAGAGGAAAGAGATGTTCCTGCATTTGCATTACAGATACAATCTGATTTTAAGCAATACACTAAAACAAGCTACAAAAGCCTCTGAATCTACTAAGGTAGTTTTATATGGAAAGGTCATACTCTTTACATATATGCATGATTTAAAAGGGTCATATCATGGAAAAAACCCCCACAATTCCTTCATCTTTTAAATGAAAACAATTAGATCTAATGAAATCATTTTTTCTCCCTTTTTAAAGTGAAAACTTCCTCTCCAGAACAAAAAATAATATTTATTGAAAGTAAAAAAAGAAAAGAAAAGAGAAATATTAGATGAAAAACTTATTTTATTTCAGTTTAAGTTTAAGTTGAAGGACTAAAACTACAACTAAAATAAAAAATAAAGCTAAATAGAAAAAATGAAAAGCGCACAGAATTCCTAAAATTAAAATGGAAATAAAAATAAATGAAAGCTAAATAGAAATATAAAAAACGAATAAAATTGACAAAGGCACAAAGTTACTAAAACTGAAATAAAAAATAAATTATAGCTAAATAGAGAAATAAAAAAAAACTAATAAAACACAACAAAATTATTAAAACTAAAACAAAAAATTAAAGCTAAACAGAAATATTGAAAAAAAAACAATAAAATTGACAAAAGCATGCAACAAAGTTACTAAAAGTGAAATAAAAAAAAATTATAGCAAAACAGAGAAATAAAAAAAACTAATAAAACACAACAAAATTACTAAAACTAAAACTGAAATAAACATAAATAAAAGCTAAAGAGTATTGGAAAAAAATTGATAAAACAACAAATGACTTCTATAAAAATAGCTAAATAGAAAAATAAAAACTAATAAAAATGGAAAACAAAATTACTAAAATCAAATAAAAATACAGCGCTCTCTCTCTCAAATAATATAAACAAAAATAAACAAAATTGACAAAAAGCACATAAAATTATGAAAACTGAAACTAAAATTAAGATTAATTAAAACTGTAAATAAAAAGTTACATTAGCAAAAGGGCCCATTTAATTCTAAGTCAGACAGGGTGGTCGTGTAAAACTAAACCATGCCTGTTTTCGCTGCAGGAAACCTTGGCTAGTGGATCTCAAGGAGAACACAGACTGCTGATATGACCCTTTCAAGCGCGTTGTACATTGTGTTTTGACAGAATGTAAAGGTGGTAGTGTTTTGATGTGCCTTTGACAGGACGAGTAGAGTGATCAAAGAGCCATAACATGATATAGTTTGCATTATTCTGACAGCTTTTAGCAACAATACTGCTTTTATGCACAGATGCCAGATATAATACAGGTTCAAATGGAGTTGTAAGCGCAGTTTGTAAGCTGATAGAACTAGAGTAGTGTGTGTGTCTAGTGTCTCACCCAGGTACAATGGGTCACCTGAAACTTCTTTACTTAACCATCACAACAGTATCAGGTGTGTCCCGAAATACGCTTTATCACACCTGTGTGTGTATTCATGTGACTTTTATATATTTAATAGTAAGAATAGAATGGTTTCTCCTGACCTGAGTGACTTCTTGGCTGCAGATGTTTGCTGGGACGAGCATCAGGCAGATGTTTGCATGGTTTTTTCTGTAGGTCCTGTGGTCTTTGAGAGCACTGTCCGGTTGGGTTCGGGACGGAGGACACACAGCTCAGCGTCAGTGCACACGCCAGCATCACACCCCAGACCTTCATCTTACTCTCTCCTCAGCTCACAGAGCCTGTGTCAAACACACATTACAAACATTCAGGAGAATTACACGCTTGTAAACAATTTTATTATTATTATTTTTATTATTTTATTTTATTTTTTTTTTATTAACAGATTTACTTAATTTCTCTATTAGGCACTTGAAGCTACTGTGAAAAAAGGCACTTTATAAATTACATAATAATAATAATAATAATAATAATAACAACAACAAATATTTAAGTTAATATAGCATTATTATTACTACTACTACTACTACTACTACTACTACTACTATTACTATATAGACCCAGAACAGTTTAAAAGTACAAAAAAAAACAAAAAACTAGCCTTTCTGAATTATATTTGTAATAATAATAAAAATGGGCTATTGTGAAAAAACACTTTAATACATTACATTTGATGATGATAATAATAATAATAAATAATAATAATAATAATAATACATATTTAGCTTAATATAGCATTATTATTATCATCATCATTACTAATATTATTATATAGCCCAGAACATTTTAAAAGTACATCTAGTCATTTGCTACTATGAAAAAGCCACTTTCTAATTTGTTTGGCATAATAATAACTGTAATATTAACCAACTTCATATAGAATTATTAGCCTACTATTTTATAACATTTTAAAAGTAATTTTTAGTTTCTAATATATATATATATATATATATATATATATATATATATAATAGCCACTTGCTCCTGTGAAAAATGCACTTTCTAAATTCTGTTATAATAATAATAATAATAATAATAATAATAATAATAATAATAATAAACCAACGTAATATAGCATTATTATTAGTAGAAGTAGTAGAATAGCCTATAGCCCAGATACAATTTAAAATATATAACTTTTAAAAATAACCACAACTAGCCACTCATGCTGGGGAAAAAAAAAAAAAAAAAATGTGTATATTTATTTGCAATAATGATTATTATTGATTCTGAGAAGAAAAAAAAAAACCTGCAAAAGATGATCAGACTCACCTGAGCTCAGCTCTGTATATCCGGCCATCAGCACTGATGATCACAGAGCTAAAGGTGCTTTCCGAAAACATTTATCAAATAAAAACCGTGCATATTATATTTCCTTTCATCTGACTCATGTTCTTCTGTCAGGGATCCTCGCTCACAAACTACATCAGCCTGTTCGTGACGGCAGTTTACACGCAGAAATATGATCCGAAATGTTGAATTCTTCCAGCACATCCACTTCTATGCGCAGATTTCTAGTTTATGGTTCGTAATTTCATTGATTGTTAATTCAGGTCCAGTGTGAGTCCAGTTCATTCCTGCATCAGCTGCGATGTGAAGTGAAGCGCGCCGCGCGTGAACCATCCGCGCGATTAAACACGTGACCTCGTCAACAAAGCAAACAGACACCTGGACGTTATTTAAACAAAACAAACAAACAAACAAACAAACAAAAAACGCTACACACCAGTGTCTCTTTGAAGAACTTGTGCTTCTCTCATATAAATTATTTTAGTCTTAATATTGAAGTTACCTTTCGTCTTGTCTTTCGTGCTGAAGACGTAAAATGCTACAGGTGTACCTGTATATCCATGATGAAGCAACTGTATTACAATTCCCATTTGCTGTTTTTCATAGTTGTTCGGCTATATATATATATATATATATATATATATATATATATATATATATATATATATATATATATATATTAATAGTAAAATCCTAACATGTTGCTGAATGGATTTCCAGCGCTCATATGAATGACAAACACTCCCTCTGCAGGTCAGTAGTCATTATTACCTGGTTTGACCTGTTTTATACACTCTATGGGTTTGACAAAAGAAATTTGAAGAATTTGTGCAAAAATGTTTAGAATAATTTTAAAATATTTAACAATATTTAACATATTTGAAAATAATTTTTTAACCTTTAAAAGACTATACATTTTACATCTGATCTACAACAGACATTAATGTATAAAACCTGTATTATTTGAATCAATCTTGTTTAATCTGAACTGTAACATTTACTTAGCCTACCTAAATGTAAAAAATAGAAATACAATTTCTGAGCAGATGAAGGTCTTGAAACACTATCTATATATGTATATAGCCCATGTTTTATGTATTTGTTCTCCAATATGCAATTTTAAATGATGTACAATTCACAAAACTAAATACTACTACTACTACTACTACTACTACTACTACTACTAATAAAACTCACCATTCACCATTTTGTCAATGACTAAACTTGAGCAATGAACTGTAAATGGCTAAATGTTTTTTAAGGCATAGATCATAAGAGAATTTGAAATAATGTTAAAATCCTCAAGAAATGTTTAAAAAGACACCTTTTGGATTTGGTCAGACTATTATTATTATTATTATTATTAAATCAGTAATGTTTATTGCTTAGGTCAGGTTCAGGTCCAAACTGAGTCTCTGTACCATTCCATTATAAGGTATGCATGTGATGTAAAGTGTGCTTGTGTCAGATTGTGCATAAGGATGTGATTTCTCATATTTGCTGTTCAAATTCATTTGAAAAATACACCATCGATTGTCATTCAAAGGAACGTTTGGAACAGTGTTGGACAAATAAATAGAGATTTTTCAACACTGTTGATAATCGGATGTCGTGAAATCAGCACTGTTGCGTTTGACTCCCTCTACCGGTCACCAATCTGAACTGCAGGACTTCACTTATTTTACATGACTTATTTACTTATTACATAATTATCTGTTGTTATCACCAATCTAAACCGCTAGAGGCCACTCTTTAACAACTACCAGTTTCACCATGCAACAACTTCTCTCTGATGTAATTTCCAGTTAATATAATATAATATAATATAATATAATATAATATATGTAATATCACTCCAGCAGAGTTTGGGGTAGTGATGAATCAATCTCAGAGTTAGTGTAGGCTATGCTCTCTCTCTCTCTCTCTCTCTCTCTCTCTCTCTCTCTCTCTCTCTCTCTCTCTCTCTCTCTGTGTGTGTGTGTGTGTGTGTGTGTGTGTGTGTGTTAGGACTCGTCTTGATTTAATTTTGGGGAATTTGTAGCCCATTTTATTCCAAATGGCAATGAATTCAAATCTATGTAGTCTAATTAGCCTACGCTGAATGAATGTTGTCACTAATTAGACTGGTTAATCATCAAACTTAATTCAGATCTCCTTTGCCTATTAATAGAGAAAACAATGCAGATAATACAGTGATGATTTTTTGACGCAAACATTCAATTTTTATGAAAGAAAAGATAAAGATTGCTTTGAATCTGACAGCTTATGAATTCCTCAATTTCCGGCAGAACAGAGCTGGAGATTCCTCATATCCTCAAAGACAACTCAAAGAGAAGACATGAAAGGACAGGACAGCTGTAGAAAAAGGGGGAAATTACTATCTATCTATCTATCTATCTATCTATCTATCTATCTATCTATCAGGTTATACCATTTTGAATTTAACGCGGATGAAAACGAGGCTGAGAGAGATAGACTTGTAGTTTCTGTTGTATAAAAATCCTCAATTGTGTAATTTTCAAGATTTGCAACTTTAAAAAGTGTCTATAGCGTTTTTGTCTATCTGTATTTTTTTTCTCTCAGAAAGCCGTTTCGGTTACATGTACTTCAGTCCATCACAGCTTTGTTTTCATTCCTGTTAAAAAATAAAATACGGCGCTACCTTGACTAAGGTCTAGAAGTAATTTAGTCTTAACTTTGGTTATTCACATTTAATCCCCGCCATAAAGCAGGCATATTAAGAATCCCCATTCATCTCCCTGCTCTACCTCTCAAACTTTCCACCCAGTCATCCTTCAGTCTGTGCTGTAGTATTTTATCGACCTGTCTCTTGTGTTGCTATATTGGTCAGAGTTACTGAAGCGAGCTCAAGTCCCCATCTGTGTAGATTAGACCATTATCCTCTTAACTCCGAGTGTCTCTGCCTTCTCTCCTCACTGCTTCGCTCAAAAACGCTCTCAAATAAGAAGAAACTTTAAGTCTGGGGCTGATTCGCGGACTCTGGACAGCTGCTGTGGCGCTCTGTGGAGGCTGAAGTTGTCCAGAGCTGTTGTCGGGTGTCTGGGCTCCTGTGGGGCCGCGCATGAGGAGCGTGTCTGATCTTCAGCAGACAGTAATCGCATCAGACCGGCTTCACCGTGCATACAAAGACCTGCAACAGTCTAGATCGAAAAAACGCCGTTTTTTTCTTCTCAAGGAGTTTAAAATGAGGAATAACTGCATTTGAAACTCAGATTGACGCGATCGGGATCTCAGAATCATAAAGGATTGAAAATGCGCCTCCAGAAGGGAGTGATGGTGCTTCTTGCATTGGTGTGGATGTGTGATTTCGCTCTTTGCGCAAGAAAGTCTAGTGCACGCAAGTCAGGTGAGTGTCATTTTCATTGCTCATCTTCTTTGGTTAAAATTTAGTCGTCTTTTTTAATGCTGATTATCTGGGAATGCATACAGTGACCTTAACAAACTGGACACACTTGAACATGTCTGAATGTCATTCTACAAAATAACAAATTGAGTAACATTTTTTCATCTTCACAACTTCTGCTCAATGTGTTTTAATCAGCTGGTTTTTGGTGGAGGCATAAAGTCATTTCTCCCTGTCTTCACACTTTAGAACTGTTTAGCTGTTTTATCATTTAAACATGCCTTTTTTGTAGCATGTTTTTGTTCAGAAGTGTGTTTGCCATATCCTTCTTTAAAATCAAATTATACTTGTTTATCTAATGCAATGACATTCACACATTGTTAAGCATGCATTTGGTTTCTAAATACTTTTTGGAGCCTCTCTATGTGCCATAATCCACTTGATGCATGCAGGACGAATATTTAGGCTATTCCGATGGATGGATGTACAGGTGATTTGTCACAGAGACATCTGGGGTCGCAGTCATACGGCAGGGTCAGTGCTGTATGGCACGTCCATACACCCTCCGGACGATCTCATGCCCAATACCCATGGCCAACAATTTAGAGTAATGAAAACCATCAGTCATTTCAGATAAACAAGCCCTCTGATAACTGACACTTCAGATGAAATGCTGCAAATTGGTGCTTGTCCCTTTGGTACCCTTGGGTATATGGGAATACTTAACCTTAATGCGCTTTTTAGTGGTATAGCCAAGGAACTGGGAACTAGATTTACTTTGGTGGTCTTGATTTATTGAAAGACTAACAAATTCAAGCGTATAGTAGTCACATATACACTTGAATCTGTTAGTATAGACAAGTATAGACAGGTTTGGGCCAGAGCACAGGGTCAGTCATCATTTCATGTTAGATCTTGAGGTTACTGCCCAACCTCTTTCTTTTATAAAAGTGGAAGGATTGAAAGTGCAGAAGTGGTACTTGCTGGACTATTAGAAGTTGGTCTGGGTAAATGTAATTTCCTTAAGTTTGATTGCAGCATCTGTTGGAAAAGATATCTGCCTGGAGCCTTTTTGCTTTAGTTTGTATTGACTCAGAGTTGTTAATGAAAATTAGACATTTTTGGTCTGAAGGCTCTTTTAAAAGTTTTCTTACCGTCACACACACTTAAACATCAATTCCAATTTTGTTCCTCAGTTTTCTGTTGCCTAAAAATCCATACTTTAATGATATCTACATCTTTCTGGGTTGCTCTCAAATTAAAGATGCCGTTAAATCAAATCTGATGTACTGTGGCTTTAGTTTGTTTCTGTTAGCTTTGGCTTGTGTGCTGCTCAAAGTTGACAAAACAATATATAGGGTGTATATATATATATATAAAAAAGAACATCTCTCTCCATAGTAGGAGCTGCTTCTGGCTAGCAACTGAAAGCTGTAAATCATGGGCTGTTCAGAAAATGCAGTAAATACTGTGCACACTGTTTAAATTTTCTAGTATGCATACAGTAAAATATTAAATGAGCTTCTGCATTTCCAAAATAAATAGCAACAAAGTATGTTACAATGCAAGTCAATGCAAAGCTTTCAACTTCACCTTCTATTTTTAGTGTGATGTATAAACCAGAACTAATAGCAACTTTGACATTTACCACCTCTTTTTGAATAATTTGGTCTGACTCACAAACATTATTTTGTAGAAAATTGTATTAAAAATGCAAAGTCATTTTATTTCAGAGTAACATTGTTTCCAAAGTGCAATATCATGAGGAAAACAATATAGCATACTACTAATTTAAATGTTTGAAAATTTACTTGCTATTTCTAAGAAACATTGTATACCGAGTATTCAGTAAGTAGCTATGGTTCACAGCTGTGATGTAAACTAAAGGCTATGGACTATTTTAAATAAAGAGACGAGACCTTCAATATTGCCTGTACCAACTTCCTGTTTAGTATAGATAACTAGGAAAGAAAGTTGCATTTATCAAGTCATTTCACATGGAATTTCATGTTTTATGGTAAACGTGTGTGTGTGTGTGTGTGTGTGTGTGTGTGTGTGTATATATATATATATATTACTACTTTAAAAAAATTACAATTACTATTTCCTCACTGTTGCATTTGAACTTGTTCCTCTAAATAATGCAACATGAAACTTTAATATATTAATTGGTCCCTTGTGAAAGACTCATTATTTGACATCATTCCCAGATCGCTTTCCATGTTGGTTTGTTAAATTTGTTAGGACTCTGTGTATTTGAGATCATTATTTCACATTAATTTATTGCTGTATTTGACTTATAGTGCAGCCTGTTTTGATTTTTGAGCTCAATAACATGCTTTGTTTGAATGTTTTCAAATGAGTTTCAGTTCAGATTGGTTTGTTGGTTTATTTTCAGAAGGCATCATTTTAACTGCGCCACAAAAACACCTCAACTCGCAAGATCACATGGAACGTACATCATCAAAGAGTGTGTTAGTCATACTCAGTCAAATTACTTGATATCTCTAATGACTATACAAACCTTTAAAGTAAATGTTTTGATGTGTGTTTATTTTGAGAGAAAGCAAATGATCTGAAAGGAGAGAGAGGTGTGTTTGGAATAAATGCATCTTCAATGCAAGCTTTATGAATGTGTCGGGATGAGATGATGATGGGCTAACGGAATGGAAACCATAGATGCAATATTCCTATATCTTTGTTGGTAGATGAAGCCAAAATAAGAGCAAGTTTTGTCTTTGAACTTGCAGTATAGCAGTGGCTGCATGTTTCACTGGCCATCAGAAAGGATGATCGTGTTGTTGTCCTTCTGTGACGAGAGCTGCTGCGACATTCACACACACTGAACTGTCCATCAGCGCTGTAGGCATCAACTTTTTACTCTGAGAGAGAGAATTTAGGAATGACCTTGTCCACACGCATCATCTGAAATGCATCTAAAATCGGTCTGTTTTTGTTTAGATGTTTCTTCATTTTGTTCTTTCTTGCTATGACCTTTCAAATAGGAATAGTTCATCCAAAAATGAAAATGAGCTGAAAATGTATTAAACCTCAGGCCGTAGATGTAGATGAGTTTGTTTCTTCATCAGATTTGGAGAAATGTAACATTACATCACTTGATCCTCTGCAGTGAATGGGTGCCGTCAGAATGAGAGTAATCCACACCACTCCAGTCAAGTAATGACTCATTAAGCGAAAAGCTACATGTTTGTAAGAAACAAATCCATCTTTAATGCATTTCAACTTTAGGCTGCCACTTCTGGCTAAAATGTCTGTCCATAATAACGCTTCCTCCAGTGAAAAAGTCCATCTCACCTCAAAATCCACCTACATGCTATTTTGAACTGTTTATAAATGGAGCTTGATCTGTGCATATTTCTCTCCTGATTCAGACCAGATGACTTTTTCATTGGAGGAAGCAATAGTATGGATAGAGGGTTTTTACAGTGCCATATAAGAACCATTTTAGGTTCAAAAACTTTTTATTTAAAAACATTTTAATATTCTAAAGAAACTTTTTACACTCTAAAGAAGTTTTTGTCCAATAGAAAGGTTCTATGGATGTTAAAGATTCTTCATGAAATCACAGATTCCAAGAAAGCACCTTTATTCCTAGGAGTTTACTGTACATATAAACAAATGAATGCTAAAATGTTGATTTTGTTTCCTGTTGTTGCTGTCAGAGAGGTTGAGCCCACCGCTGGACATTCAGCTGGAGACGGTGAACTGCACTGCATTCAGTGTCCGGTGGAAAATGCCCCGTAGACACGTCAGCACTATCACTGGCTACAAGGTACAAATCCTTCCGTCTTTTTAAATCATAAAATTGTGTTTTAACTATTAAAAAAATAATAAATAAATAAATAAATCGGTGCCTCTCTGCTAATTGCATAACATATTGATTGTTTGATTCCCAGTGTTTATCATATGACAGTGATAACTAAATAACAGAGACACTGCTGCTCACTTATTTAGTCAGACAAACCATTTTTTCCACCAAATGGGTCCGTTATTAGTGTTAATTTTGTATAATTGAGGTACTATTATAGTTTTTATTAATATTTTCAACTTTTAGATTTTATTTTTGTGTAATTTTTATTTCAGTTTTAGTTATTTTAGTACATCAAGTTAATGATGTAGACATGAGAAATGTTACGAATTACTTAAAAAAAAAAAAAAAAAAAAAAAAAAAAAAAAGTTTTTAAAATATATATTTTATTTCAGTTACCATCTATTCTATTTCAAGTGATTTTTTTCTTTTTTTATGATTTTAGTTTTAGTTAACTATAATAATCCAGGGATGGTTCTTGAGTAAACAACTTTGTGAAGGCAGGACTATAGCCACCATATTGAGTATTATGATTTTTCCATTCATATTTATATGAGCTCACCATCAGGTCCAGTCATACTGAAGTTCCATTTGGTGCCACTACTGGCGCAGAAATGACACACTTCTCCTTTAATTACAGACAGAAGTGTTTACTAATTGACCTACTGTACATGTGTGAAGAAATGAAGTGCTTTGGGTTTTCCCCCTTTATCCTATTTGTAGAGACAGTTGGAGGTGTCTTCATCTCTGGTTGCTGTTATGTTACTATTATCTCTGTGTTAACATGTTAATGCTGTTATGGTTGCTTATGGGATAAAACCCATCAGGAATCTGTCTGTTGCCAGATTGTACTTACAAGCCTCTCAAGGCTCTCTTATTTTTCTTCAGATTTCCACACTAGTGCTGTATAGATGTAACTGCATTAATGATTTGAGAGTGATGGGCCATTCTACACGACGTTCATGTAAATGTTTATTTATTTATTTTATTGACCAGGTGTTTTACACGGAGATGAGGAATAATCGTCCGACTAGCAATGCTGTTGCCCTGGAAGTCCCATTGAGTTTGGAAATGCTCACAACTGTACGTCCCATCGCTTTAGGATTATTATTATTATTAATAATAATAATAATAATAATAATAATAATAATAATAATTATTATTATAATAAATAGTTGTATAATTAAAATATAATTATACAACTATTTATAATAATAATAATAATAATAATAATAATAATAATTATTATTATTATTATTATAATAAATAGTTGTATAATTATATTTTATTTATTAAAAATAAGCCATTTATATAATTGTATAATGATTATATAATTATTGTATTTTTAATAATAACTAAATACTATTGCATTTACAATAATGCAAATAAATTGTATATAGGCTATATACTGTGTACACACACATGTACATACACACACACACACACACACACATATATATATATATATATATATATATATATATATATATATAATTATTATTATTATTATTATTATTATTATTATTATTTTTTATTTATTTTTGTATTTTTTTTTAAATAGTACATAGAATAATAAATTATGAATTATCAGAGTATAGTGATTGCGAGGCTTCAGTGTAACTTTACCACAGTTGAAATGAACAATTTGACTTCAGCAGAAATTTTGTTTAATTTTACAGGGACAGTTTGATGGCCAAGCCAGCTTTGTGAGTAGATGTTCAATATCTGTTTCTCTGTTAATGCCATATGGTGCTGTCTTGCACGCTAAGCTGTTCCCGTGTCTGTTAGGATGTGGTGATCGGGAACCTGAAGGTGGCCACGCAGTACCGTGTCAGTGTGGGGGCGTACGGCTGGGCAGGGGAGGGCCGACCCAGCATGCCCCGGGACATCAGCACTGGCTCTTTTGGTGAGCAGACAAACCCCAAAACATGCATTTAGCTCATCCGGTTTCTTAAGTAACTGAAATAATCAATGTACAGGAAATTTTTCTCTTATTTTGTAGAAAAGTGCATGCCTCCTGCACCTCCGACCCAGCCTAAAGTGGTCCCAGTGTCAGACACAGAACTGGCGTTATCATGGCAGCATGGAGAGAGTGAAGGAAGTGCACCTGTGCTATACTTCCTTGTGGCGTATATCAGGTAATTCATCAAATAATAAACAGATAGATAGATGGATAGACAGACAGACAGACAGACAGATAGATATGTAGATATATAGATACAGAAAGAAATATCAAGATTTAAAAATTGCTTTTCCATGTGAGAAACATTTTCAGTCGACTTCAGGGACAAAGTCACATTGTGTTAATCTTCATTCATTTACTTTCAAAGACTGCGTTTTCTGCAAGTTTTTCAGTGCATTTGTTGGCTTTGACTGATGTTTCTGCGTGTGAACTTTACCCTTTCGGGCCCTGTATGTCCGCATGACTCATGAAACTAATGCATTTCTGTGGTAGTTTCTGTTCTAGAACACAACTAACCCATTCAGACAAGTTCAGCACACAGTCTGCATAAGCACACACATCAAACTACTGAGCCACATCACACAACTCTCAATTCTTGGAAAGTGACTGATGATTGCTGTTCCTCTTTCTTTATTATTACATTTTAAAATAATAGTAAAATCATGAAAACTATATGAAATTATAAAAATGGCAGTATATGAGAATTATATAGTGACCAAAAATATAGGAAACAACTGAAAACGTTCTTATATTTGAGCTGCTTCATCTAGATTCCAGTTCTAATCACTTAGGACATTCATCTAGCTAGCATCTTCATGAAGTGCAACTTATTATCCTTTTAAAACCATTATGTCCATATACTGAATGCTAAGCATTTGTTTTCTTCTTCTTGTTTTATTAAATTAAATTAAATTAAATTAAATTAAATTAAATTAAATTAAATTAAATTAAATTTTGGATCTAAAGGCCAGTTAGTTGATTAATTTTGATTGATTGATTACATAATTAATTGCACAAATTAATATATGAACGTTTATATATTCAATAAAAACAAATATATTAAAATATTCAATATTGTAACAAATCCATATATTGTCTGTTTTACTCTATTTCTTGTCATTGAACAGAAGCATTTCACTGACCTAAAGTACACAGCACAGTTCTTATACTTAACTGTAATTAAAACTAAAATCATACAAAAAATGTTACTTGATATAAAATAAATGTTAACTGAACTAAAATAAAATATAATTTTCAAAGACTATTTCAGCTAGTTGTCAAGGCAACATTTCTAATTTTCGTTATATACTAATACTAATAAATATAAATGTATATACACAAATTTAAATAAAACCCAAAACTAATGAAAATGATAAAAACACAGAACAAAATTACTAAAGCTTTAACTAAAATTTAAGTGAAAACAAAATATATAATAGTGTGAAATTAGCATGTTTGTAATCCTCACTGTTAATTATGCAACATGATTGTTGGACTGTGTCCAGCAGCAGATTAGACTGACTCCCCCCAGAGACCGTCTGCTTCTCAGATTAACAACCTTTCACATAATCGCCACAATTTAGCCTCTCTTTAACATGAACTACACAGAACTGCAGATGTTTAATGGCACTATCAATTCTTTTTCAGTCTTCAGTGCATTTTCTGCTTGCAAACTAGAATGTTTTCATTTTGACATATGGAGTTTTGATTATTAGTGGTGTTTAATAAGGAACGCATCACTATTACTACTGCTCATACTCAGGATTTCTAATTAAATGCCTGAATTTGAATTGAGGTTGAAAGCAGGATGCGGAATCGCAATTTGAATTTGAATGCAAAGAAGAATTGAAATTAATTTTCAAAGAAATATTCCAATTTTAAAGATATTCAAGGAAAAGTATATGAATGTAATGTGTGAAGTGCCACCTGTAGAAATTTGCATTTATATATTTCATCATATTTGTCAACTTAACTTTTGTCAACCAGAGCACCAGGGTGCTATTTTATTATTATTTATATTGTTTCATAGCTTTTATTTTTACATTTTCAGTTTTAATTTTAATTTTACTTTTATTTTTGTTTTGTGTTTGGGATTTAGTTATTTTTATTATTATATAGATTTTTATTTATTTCTGTTTAGTTTCTAAATAAATAATAGTTAGTTAGTTAGTTAGTTAGTTAGTTAGTTAGTTAGTTAGTTAGTTAGTTAGTTAGTTAGTTGCCAAGGCAACATTTCTCATTATGTTTTAAAGTGTAAGATTTTTATTTAATATTTATAATTTATTTTATTTCAGCTTTACTTCATTTAAGGATTTAAATCTGCCCTGTCATTTTTAAATTTAATTTTAAATTGTTTTAGTCATTTTGTTTGGGATTTTGTAATTTTATTATTGCTATTTTTTAATATTTCTATTTAGTTTCTTAATAAATAAATAATAAAAAAAGATTATATTTTTTCAGTTTTTGTTGTAGTTATTTTACTTTTATTTCAACTTTAACTTAAAAAAATGTTGCATTGGCAACAAACTGAAATAAAATTTAGTTGCTAATGTAACATTTCTCATTTTCTTATAAGTTTTAGAGTGTACGATTTTCATTCAATATTTTATTTTATTTTAATTCAACTTTATTTCAATCAAGTTGAGGATTTAAATCTGCCTAATCACATTATCACCTGTCTAACAATAAAACCTGCAAAAAAGTTCCATGAATTTGCTGTGAGAGTGAGACCTAAAGTCATAATTATAAACTTGGGCTGGACCCTAGCATAATCATTGCAAATTTGTCTTAACATTTTCTTCAAAAAATCTAGTAAAGTTTTAGTGTTACAAGTGTGTGTGTGTGTGTGTGTGTGTGTGTGTGTGTGTTGCAGGCCAGAGATGGACACTGAGTGGACATACATCAGAGAGGCAGTAGAGTCAAACTCTATGGTGCTCAAGGGTCTGATTCCTGAGACAGAGTACCAGTTTGTCATCAGAGCCGTGAACGCACACGGGATCAGCCCTCCCAGTGCCATTAACAACCCCGTGCGCACTCTCGGTGAGTTACAGTGCGGTCAGGACAGGACCTTATGAGACCCTCAGGTCTGGCTACTGTAAGGTTACTGGTTCACCATTGTGTTACTTTGGATAAAAGGGTCTAAATGACTATACCTAAGTGTGTGCTTTGCATGGTTTATGTTGTGATCGTTATAGTTTGGATGCTCCTCACAGGTTTGTTTGCATGCATGGTGGCTGGAAAGACCAGACTAATTAAATTAGGCATCTTAAAGACTGTTCATTTTGAGGAAGATCCTCCTCTACATCACATAAACACCACAAGGAAGAAGATTACAGCTTGGTACCCGCCCCCAACCCTCCAGCAGACAGATTAAGAACAGAGACCCCCCAAACACACACACATTTACAGTCCAGTCACTCAAACTTGCTCACAAACTCACTCAGCAATGTCATTTATGTACTAATTTGCTGCTTAGGTTTTGTTGGTCAACACATCCAACCAATTGGATTCACCCAAAAACAACTGGATTAAGACAACCATTGACCATCTCATGTGTTACTTTTAGGTACAAATTTTGGTCTGTTTAGAAATGTAGTGCATCAAAACAAAAAGTAATTGCAACATTTGTTACAATTTATTCCCTGTTTTGGGACAAAGCAAACACTTGAGTTGTGCTTTATTCAGAACTGAATTGAGCGTGTTGTTTAAATACTAATTTAATTTCTGAATTTGAATTGAGGTAAAAAAAAAAAAAAAACCTTGACATCAAATGTAAAGAATAATTGAAATGCATTTCCAAAAGAAACACACAAATGTAAGAAACATTCAGAAATATAGAAATTTGCATTCAGTTTGTATATTTCGTATTTGAAAAAAAATTAGCTTTTGTCGACCAAGGTGCAATAGTGTTATTTTAGTAGCTATTATTTATACACTATTATAGCATTTATTAGTATTCTAAATGAGCTTTTATTTTCATATGATCAGTTTTAATTTTAATTTTAGTAATTTTGTTTGTTCTCATTATTATTATTAATACTTTAATAATATTAATATTTCTGTTTAGCATTAATTTATTTTTATTTCAGTTTTGGTGATTTTAGTACTTAAACTTATTTTATTTCAGTTGGTTGTGAAGGCAATATATCTAATTTTCATTAAAGTTTAAGTCTAAGTTTATTTTATTTTATTAAGTTTTAGTTTATTAACAACGCTTGGGTGGAGAACTTTTTTCTCAGAATGCATGACCTGTGTTGAAGTTTTTGAAATGCAATTCAGTAATTTTCTCTTATTATGCAATTCACCTCTTTCTGTACAAACTAACCCGATTTCTTAAAAAATTCAAATGACTGAAATATACACTGCTTTATTTAAAAAAAAAAACAGGTTCATCAGATTTAGGCAGCGGAGACTATGATGTGTACATCTCAAACTCTGACAGTAAAGATGAGGACGGGTTTGAAATCGATGACTCAGATTATGACGTCTTCATTGAGGAGGTGAGCCATCTTTTATGTTGTTAAAGAAACCTAAAATTGAAAAAGACAAAAGTCACAGAAAAAAGAAAAATTCAAAACATCTTTTTTTTTTTTTTTTTTCAAAGAATGTGTTGTTATTTAATCTTTCTGGCATTCATCTATACATTTCTTGCAGATAAAGTCGTTTCCTAGCAGTAAGAAAAGCGGCAGGCGGTCTCAGCTCCGCTCCCGTGTCGGGACTCCCGGAAACGGAAATGTATTTTATAGGATGCGTACACCTGTTTCCCAAAATATCAGCTTCACTCCAACAGCAGCAACAGCTTGGACCACATCAACAACTCCTGTAACCACAACAACGCTCACTAGCTCCGCCTCCAGGGCAACCACCACACCTATTATACAGACAGGCTCCACCCCCACCACGCCTCCTCCCGTAGTTCCTTCTCCCAGTCCGTCAATGACACCGTGGAAAGGGGAAAGACCCCGGGTCTATGACGTACCATGTGACGAGACGGTCTGCCCTCCTGACAGCTTCTGCCTCAACGATTACGACACTGGAGGCTCTCGATGTCACTGCAACCTCGGTCGCCAGGGAGACTTCTGCTCAGAAGGTGAGTTTGTTAACAATGACAGTCAATATTCTGAATGACGTAAATCAGTACATACTGTATTTGATGTTTAATATTAACTGCCAGCCAAAAGTTTTAAGTTTTTCTATTTTTTAAAATGTAATTTAATCCTGTGATGCAAAGCTGAATTTTCAGCATCATTACTCCAGTCTACAGTGTCACATGATCCTTCAGAAATCATTCTAATATGCCGATTTACTGCTCAATAATTATCAGTTATTATTTGCTCAGTTACTGATTACTGATTCTTGTTATCAATGTAGAAAGCAATTTTTATTGCTTATTATTTTTGTAGAAACTGTGATACATTTTTTCCATTTTCTATGAATAGCATTTATTGAAATTTCTTTTTTGTTATGTCATAAATATCTTTACTTATGTCATTTTTAACCAATTTACTACATCCATGCCAAATAAAATATTATTTTTTTAAATCATACTTACCCTTTACTTTTGAATGGTAGTGTATCATGGTATCCACAAAAATATGAAGCAGCACAACTGTTTTCAATATTCATAATGAATGAATGTGACACTGAAGACTGGAATAATGATGCTACAAATTCAGCTTTGCATCACAGGAATAAATTGCATTCTAATTGAAAACAGTTATTTTAAATTACAATAATATTTTACAATATTACTGTATTTTTTATTTTTTTTATCAAATAAATACAGCCATGGTGAGAAAAATAGACTTCAAAAACATTTAAAAAATGTAATTATTCCACACTTTTGGACGGCATATTATAATTATGTTAAATTACCGGTGTGATTTCACAATGCAGGGCTATGCATTTTACCATGTTGCTAACTTCCACCAGACTTAAAGAGATAGTTCACCCAAAAATAAAAATTCTGTCATCATTTATTCAAGTGCACCTTGTTCCAAATCTGTTTCATTTTTGAGTGAACTATCCCTTTGAATGAAGCCAATAAATTAGACCATGCCCCTTCACCAAAACCCTGCCCACTAAAAACATGCAAAATGAATATGCAGAGACTGTTTCTGATTGGCTGGTTTGTGGACTGGCTTAAAAAGTGCGAACGCTGAATCTTTTCTGCAGTTTACAGAGTCTTGGGTGGTCAGCGAGACAGATGTGGTTTCCTATGACACCTTTTCTTTCTGAAAACTAGTATATTTTATATGTGGTATTTGAAAAAATAAGATATAAATAATCATTTAGAACGAATCATTGATGTTCTACAGGACTTAGTGCAATAGGCTTTTTCGTCACTTTTCTTAGTAGACATGAGACAACCAGATGTTTTTTTTAAGTTTAGTTCGATTCAATAAGATCTAAAACCTTTCAAATCTACTAAACTCTTCTGCATCTCAGTCTCTCTCTCAGATGGGTGAAGAATTTGTGTCTCTTTTCCTTTTTCATTTAATTTCTTCCTCCATCCTTCTCTCTTGTCTTCTCTGAGGTCTCTTGGGAGTGTGTAATCTTTGAGTGTGGGGGTTTTCATGTGCTGTTGTCTATTCCCCTGGCATTTCTCGCGATGTCTAACCTTTTCAGAGCGAGTACAATAACATTCTAAATCAAGTTGACTCCACAGACAAGATATTGCTTTATTGTTCTAAATCTCTCACAGTATTGCATATCAGTTTCAATACTTTTAAATGCAATATATGTTGTGTTGAAAATTGTAATTGCATGAAATCTCTCTATTCTAGTGAGCTGAACTCATTCTGAGTGTCAAAACATCAGCTTGGGTAATGGCCAAATATACATGTATGTTATATACAGTGGTGTCATGCACTCATAATTTTTGTGGGGGCACGTGGTGGTGGTGGGGGTCATGCTTGTGGCACACAGCAGCCACGATATCACTGTATAACTGATGTAGTGAATTTTGCTTTCGCCAACCTAAGGAGGCGAAATAGTGTAGTGATGGGTACTCACGTCACAGGTGACGTTATGATTTTTGGATCACGTGTCACTTTAGGTGTGGTTAGGAGTACATCACATAAGAAAGATTGATGGGATACCTAACTTGTAGAACCTTACTGCATTATCAACACAAGGAAGACACAAGTGTAATAAAATAAATTTTATTAACAAAAGATAGACAAGAGTAATCAACAACTACTAAATTAATACCATGAATGGAAAAGGAATAAAGTGCATAAGATGCATAAAATGCAAGTGATTATATTGGATGTTGCTATGTCAGAGATACGTTATCTGGAAAGATAAACTGACACTACTTTGAAACAAGTAAAGTGAAGAACCTTATTATGCATCAAACAAATACCTGAAAGATTATTTGTTATCAATTGCAATCAGCTATATAACATCTAATGTCAATTAGAAGAATCATATACTGATAATACACAACAATGGCAAGGTCTCTGGAAGAGGTTTGGATAGGTGATAGTTACGTTCTCTGTGGTTGAGTGAGCAGTCCGGTGGCAGTGACTTCATCCACTGGTTGTGCTGGTAACAATGCAGTGGGGAAAGGAGCAGGAATCTGTTTCGACGGCCTTGAACACGAAGCGCTGGAGGATGCTGATCTCCTGGAGCACCAAAGGGTCCTAAAATCTGGAACACGCAGATGTGACCCTGAAGTAGGTGCAGAAGGTCCTTAGCCTGGAACACGCAAGCAAAGGTACCTTGGAGTGAAGGTTTGCTCTCCGGAGCTTAATCTTGTTGCAAATGTCTGTGTGTCTTCTGCCTCTCTGGGCTAGAGACTCAGAATTTGGTCGATCCGCTTTGTCTCTCTAGGATGGAGACTCAGGACATGCTGCATCTGTTGTTGTCTCGCTGGACGAAGACTCTGAATGAAGTCTGAACGTTGATTATCTCTTTCCTCGCAGGCTGGAGGCTCAGAACGTAGTCATATCTGTTGCTGCCTCAAAGCTGGAAACTCAGGAACTGTGTATCTGTTAATGTCTCACCCTTGCAGGCCAGAGACTCAGATCTGGTGTATCTGCTACTGTCTCTCTGGATGGGAGACTCAGAACTTCAGTGTTTCTGATAGTGTCTATCCCTTTTGGGACTCAGACTCAGAACGGAGGTTGATCTGCTATTGTCTCACCCTTGCAGGGCTCAGACTCAGAAGTGGTTGTTTCTGTTGCTACCTTCCCTGTAACAGGCCGGAGACTCAGAACCTCCAATGTTTCTGTTAGTGTCTCTCCCTTTCGGGACTCAGACTCAGAACGGAGGTCTCTGTTGCTGCCTTCCCTGTAACAGGCCGGAGACTCAGAACGGGTTGTTTCTGTTGCTGCCTTCCCTTTAACAGGCCGGAGACTCAGAACAAGGAGTGTCTTTTGGAAAGGTACCTTTATCCCTTTCCGATGAGGAGGAGATTGAATCTGGTGCTTCTCCATTTCCAGGCTGTGACTGACTATTTCCATCAGAGTGGGGGGGACACGGTGTGTCCCACTCTTCTTTCCTCCTGTGGAATTTATTTGCATAGTCCAAACACACATTTAGAAAAGTGTCACTAAAGTTTTACCAATGCATCATTCACTTACCAAACCACAACCAGAATACCTTTGGCAATGTTACGAACACATTAAGTCCAAACATGATGGAAGAAGATTGAACTGTCATGCATGCATTCATTTGTCCATTAATAGCTGAGTTTGTGTAAGATGTTGCACTACACATCGCTGTCACTGAGAATACTTATTTCTCTGAATAAATATGAGATGTGTGTGTTGTAGTGTGCATCAGTTTTAAGGTTTGAGAACATAGTTATGAATGGATTTGGATGGAACTCTGTGATCCCTGTTTGTTTCACCCATTGCTGCTGCATCCAGAGGTCCTAAGGAATTTTTATGGCGGTCACAGGCCAAAACCTTAGGAATCAGTCTGTTGGTGGTTGAAGGGCAGAAACTGCATTTTGACCAATGAGAAGTCCTGTCCTTCCCGGGCTTTGTTCCAAAGGTCTTCTTCTTGCCCTCTCAGAGGTGTCTGGCCATTGTCCTGGCATCTTTATCTGATGGCGTTGGACAGTTTGCTTATGTTAGTCCACCAAGATCTAATCAAAATGTAGCAAACCTTTGTCCACTATAGTGGTCAGAGAGGAGCCCCGCCATAAATTGGGCCCTGGAATGTGCGGTCCACTACACTGATATAGGCTTATGTTTTATTTATTTTTTTCCTTTTTATTCGAAATATTTCCAAACGTGTTAACTATATCAGAAGATATCTCGATTCTCAAATATGTTTAAGTGAATTCGTTTTGCACCTTTTTAGGTTGTTATTTGATCAATAAACTGTGATGGGCAAAGCAGACTAATAGTGTCTTAATAGTGTAATAATCTATTAACTACACATAAAAACCAGACTTTTTACTTAAGTAGCCTACCAGATATGGGTGTCATGCCACAAAATATTTTTAATACGACTGACTTTGTATTTAATGTGAATTAAATAACAATATTGTAAGTTACTAATTATAACACTTTCATTTTACAGAGAGCAAAGAACATCTACATTATCAAAGAACATAGTCTTCATTCAGTCTAGCCAGAGTTGCATTTGCTATTTTGCTATTGCATTCATAAGCTCAACAGAATCGTGTGTGATTGGTTATAATGCAGTGCTGTAAAAACATGTCTGTCTCTGGCTCAGTGCTAGCCAGCGAACACAGATTTGAATTTAGCAGCTGATGCTGTCCTGCACTGAGCGATCTAATCACACCGGTGTGATCGTATCAAATATTAAAAATATTATTCTGCTATTTTTTTTTTGTCTTTTGGAAGCTGCATTCAAAATCCACTTGGCTCAAAAATCTGAGGGGGCACGTGCCCCCTCACTTTGAATGGGCATGACGCCTCTGGTTATATATTCTTTCAGCCTATTGGGCTCTCTGTGTTTTCCATTTGTTCCAAACTTACCTGATACTAAAGTAAACTATGCTGAATTATTATATTGTATCTCTTTCACAAGAGAAGTCATTAGACTGTCCACTTCAGATTTGTTTGAA
>CM077222.1:5342029-5524529 GCA_039654775.1 Spinibarbus caldwelli | reverse complement strand
CTTCCTCTGTGAGGAAAGTGAGTCACACACGCTGGCATTTGCTTGTGTTCACACACACACACACACACATACACACACACACACACACACACACACACACTGATTGCATGTTTTTGGGGAAATTCCATAGTTTGGATATAATGGTTCATAATGGTTCATAATGGTTTTTTATACTGTACAAATAGTACTTTCTATCCCCTAACCCTATCCCTAAACCTACCCCTCACGCAAAACTTTCTGCATTTTTAGATTTTCAAAAAAAAAAAAGAAAAAAAAAAAAAAAGTTTTTGGACACTTAATTGCATGTTATTGACAATTAACTGAAGAGTGTTCTCATTTAAATGTATACTTAAGAGTGCTTTTTTTTACCCACTTAAGTAGGACTTAAGTACATTTTTAAATGTAATTTTATAATTACAGAAGTCTTAATAATATGCTGATTTGATGCTCAAGAAACATTTCTTATTATTATGTTGAAAACATTTGTGCTGCTTTATATTTTTATGTAAACTGTGAAACGTGATTTTTTTTTCAGGATTCTTTGATGAATATAAAGTTTCTGTCACTTCTGATCCATTTAATGTATACTCGCTGAATAAAAGTATTAATTTCTGTCCAAAAAAAAAAAAAAAATCTTACTAACCCCAACCTTTTGAATGGTAATATATTTAGATTTCAAATAAAATGATTCATTCACACATTTTCACTTAAGTAGGACTTAAGTACATCTTTAAATGTAATTTAATAATTGTCTTTGAATTGAAATATGGTTAAAGTGTACTGCTGAATGTACTGACAAGCATTTGTGGTAATATAAAACATACTGTAATGTTATTTCTAAAACTTGAATATCATGTATTTAAATTAATTTGTAATTTTTAATGATAAATTTGCAATTTAGAGCATTTAAAATATATTTACTTTAAATGTAATATCAAATAAAACACTACAGTTAAAATTATAATAAAGTACTTTACATGTGTATGTTGGTCAACACATCAAAATAGGTACTTTAAAGCATGACAAAATATTATTAAAACACTGATTTAAAATGAACTTTAAAGTAAAACTTTTAATTTGAAATCATTACAAAGTCCACTTTTTCAAGTGTGCTTAAGTTAAGAAACAAAGTTTAAAAGTGGCCTTTTATTTTCACTATGATATTATCTTCAAGTACAGTTTTTTAAAATATACTTTTAAAGTAAATTTGAAGTACACTACAAGTGCACATTTAAAACAATTAAGTGAAGTAATAAGTATCACAGTGTCTCCAAAACACCACAGTGCAAAAACATACATATATGTCACACAGCATTAAACACACACAAACCATGACAAATGTAGTAGTAGTAAAAAAAAAAATACAATCTGCAGTTACCTCTCAAGATTTTTTAAACATATTTGTTGTAAAATATATGGTAAAAAGTGCAAAAGTGTGACTAGGTCAGTTATTTTCAGGTTCCAAAATGAATTTGAACCAGCAAACACAGGCAGTCACGTTGTGTCATTACCTGACTTCATATTTCTTAATTCTGTGGCTAACACCTCTGGTTTCAGGTTTCCTGTTGTCTCTACCCCAGTTTAATGAGAGCATGTACTCGTACGCCAGCGCCCCCTGGCCTCAGCCCCCCCACAACTACCTGTCCTTCATGGAGTTCGAGATGACCTTCCAGCCGACCAATCCCGACGGCACGCTGCTCTACACCGATGATGCGGCCAGTCGTGACTTCCTGTCAATCAGCCTGGTGGGCGGATATGTGGAGTTTCGCTTCGACTGCGGCTCGGGTGCCACAGTTATCAGGTGGAGTGTATAGTGAAGTGCAATACATTCGACTTGCTTTCCATTTTGGTAGATGACTGTGAATCCACAGCTGGTAAATATTCTGTAAGGACTAGAAATTATATCATTGCTTCTGTTGTCAGGAGTGAAGAGGCCGTTGCTGTGGACGTGTGGCACGAGTTGCGTGTCTCTCGTACGGCAAAAAATGGCATTTTACAGGTAGACAACCAGAGACCAGTGGAAGGCATGGCAGAGGTGAACAGTTTCATGTTATTTTAAAACATTTACTCTACCGTACAGAAGTTGGTGTCAGTAAGATTTTTTAAATATTTTAGAATGTTTTTATACCAAGGCTGCATTTATTTGATCATAAATGCCATAAAAACTGCAATGTTATGAAACATTATTGCCATTTAAAACAACTGTTTTCTATTTGAATATATTTTCATATGTGATTTATTTCTGTGATCAAAGCTGAATTTTCAGCATCATTACTCCAGTCTTCAGTGTCACGTGACCCTTCAGAAATCATTCTAATATGCTGATTTGCTGCTCAAAAACATTTTTATTTTTAATTATTTTGTCTTTGATAAAAATAATAGTAAAAATAATAGAAAGTTTAAAAGAACAGAATTTATTTGAAACATTTTGTAACATTATATTTGTCTTTACTGTCACTTTTGATCAGTTTGATGAAAATTAACTAATCATTTACTTAAAAGAAATTTAAGTGACCCCAATCCTTTGAAAATATTCTGAATCTTTCACTTAATTTCATAGTGATTTAGTTTCATTATGTACTTTTAAATCTAGGTATTTTATTTTATTTTCATTTTATAGTTTTATTCAGTCCACATAATTTCCTTTAATGACAGAGTGAAAACACTTTTCATTTAATATGGGCTTTTGAACATTATTTTATGATAAGAAAATCTCAATAAGAAATAAATGTATAATACAAGGGATCTGTATGCTTTCTCATTATTTTGTATGTATATAGTGTATTGTATAACAACAAAAATAATAATCTTTGTCTCTCTTTCTCTCTCAGGGTGCATTTACACAGATAAAGTGTAGTTCTCCTCTCTATATTGGAGGAGTTCCTAATTATGATATTACTAAGACGAGCGCTGGCGTCCTGAGACCCTTCAGTGGAACTGTGCAGAAGGTACTAGTTGTAGAGTTGTAGAAACTACAGACACCCAATGCACCCTGACAACCACATAGCAACATTAACAAATAATCATGATTATTAAGTTGTGTAAATTCAGCAGCAGTTAATTCAATATGAGATCAAAGATGCTTAGCGTTCAACGCTGCAGTTGAATTTTATGCTGCAACACCTGACTATTTACTATTGCACATGATCCATATGCAGATTTAATGTTTGTAGTATTATTATTTTCAATCTTTCCTCCTGACCCAGATCACTCTGAATGACCGCACTATAGAGCTGAATCCCGGTCAGGCTTTTGGGGTGAACGTGTTGAACGCAGATCACCCGTGTGTGGAGAACCCGTGTGCTAATGGAGGAACATGCAGGCCGAAGTGGGACGGATATGACTGTGACTGTGCGCTTGGGTATGATGGGAAACACTGTCAGAAAGGTGAGAAAACAAACAACTCTAAGGCATAGGTGCTACTGAAAATCTGTCGTCCATAGTTTAGCTCCAGTTTTAAGCCGCTAATCCAGGGATAGGTTCAATATGCAATACTTACATACTGCTCATGCAGTTATTGCCAAATGCATAATGTACAGTATGTGAAAAAACATACTTTATCCATTAAAAATAGAGTAGGCAGTATACAGTACATATTGTGCACCATGTAGTAAGCAGTATGCTAGTATTTCATGCATAAAAGTAGGCTATGTTCAAAATGGTCTACTATTTCATAGTATGTTAACTAAACACTAAAACTGCTAAAATACAAAGAAAAAAATGGTAACTGAAATAAAATAAAATATAAATATTAGATGGAAAACTTTTAATTACAAGCTGAAGCTGTATTAAAGCTATATAGAATAATAACAAATGTATTTTAACAATTAATATTATAATGGTTAATTTCTTAATTATATGTATTATTTTATGTCATTTTAATGGGAAAAAACATAACAAAATTACTAAAACTTAAACTAAAATTAAAACAAAAACTCAAAATATAAAAATAGAAGTTACTGTAATTAAAATTTTAATAAATACTATAATAGTATATAAATAATATCAGCTATACTTGCCAAATTGGGCATTATAAAACCAGATCACGCTGAAAAAAGAAAAGAAAAATCCCACAATGCAATGCAGTAGATTTAATCATCAAGCGTAGCGTTAGTTCTGGCAGGTCACGTTAGTCAAGCTCGCATCAGCTGACTTTCAGCTGATCCACGTCTACCTATAGGGTTGTGACACCCATCACAGCACCCAGATACAGTATAAAGTCCTTCAGTATTATAAGCAGCTTTCGTGTTGCTCAATAACTAATTACCCTCCTCCATCCCCATCTTGTCATTATTGTTACATTAAATTATTGAACTTTTATGTTATCTGCAATACATTTATGTTGGTTCTGTTCTGTTTAGCCTGGGGGGTTATTGCTGCTCTCCCTGCTCTTATCCAGGCTGCATGGATATGTAGGGAGTTTTTGCCCAGAACAGAACCATCCAAACTGTATGCTAATTGTCAGTCATCTTTGACAATAGTGGTCTTGACAGAATTCCATGCCTGTAAAGACTCCACCTTGACTTATTATCTATTTAGTATTTTTTATTTTTTTTTTGAAGAAATTACATTAAAATGCAAATTACAGTATGAACATGACGGCAAATGAATGTAAACTACTTAGTGTCACATACTGCATCTCATTTTATTAGTATATGATTGAAACTAAACTCTGCAGGAAGCTAGATCTCCAAGAGAGGGATTGAGCTTGAATTGTAAACTTTTCTTCCAAAGCACACAAGCAGTATTTTTTGCTTGGTTTTAGACTGAGATGTCGCTCTGATATTCTTTGCAGACTTCTTCCATAACACTTCAAAATCTTTCTTAAGCTTCTTTTATTCTGTTTTGTGCTCTCACTGTGCAGAATGTGGGAATTATTGCTTAAACAGTAAGTACTGGAGGCAAAATGTCTCATATTCATGTCTGCTCTCTAATAACAATGGCTTTAGTGTATTTATAATGTGTGCTGCCATCTAGTGAATGTAACAGAGCTGTGCACTCTTTGTCTTTCACTGGATCAGCTGTCACTGAATCTATAGAGATCCCTCAGTTCACTGGACGCAGCTATCTGACATACGACAACAGAGATATCCTCAAAAGGTAGAGAACTTTTGCTTTTACACTCTATCACTGCGCTCAAATCAATAGAGTGAATTAGTCCCTGCACACTTTTTCAGCAGCCTTGACTCTAGAGGTATTTTTTTCCATTCAGTTTTTTCTCATAGGGATTTTCAAAAAGTCTTTGTTAAAAGTCTTTGTTAATGTATTATGAACTAAACCAACCAGCTATGAAGTGAATCACAACATTACAAAATTGGATTTTAAGTAAAAACGTACTTGAAAATCAGACAAAAAGAATATGTACTTAACTGTTTTAGTGAGGGAAAGAACTACAATCCATTGAAGCACTGCAAATGACAATCAAATTAAAAACAATGGTGAAATATGAATTTAAAGTTTAAAGTTGTTGATTATATTTAAAGTTGTTGATTATAACTATAAAAACAATAGTGTTATGTAAAATGTGCATTACATCATTTGCAGTGCTTCATGGGAGAGTGTGTTCCCTGAAAACTCTTTTGGTGCAATTTGCTCACCGCAACTCTCTGATTGGTGGAATTTTGCACAACATCATGGGTAATGTAGTTTTTCCACCTTGAATTCCACTGTTAAATCAAGTAAATTGAAATAATCCAAACAGATGGATTCATCAAAAGTATATACCATTGATTAACAACCTTGGAGCTCAAAGTAGGCCTGTCTTTATAAGTTAAAAATCTATTACCCAAAGGAGAAAATGAATGATTTTACTTCCAGAACCCGACTGTTGCACTCTATATGCTTCATATGAAGTTTTTGTCTTTTCTGTGCATACTGTACATGCATGCACACATGCTAATATAACGGTATGTGTCTCTGCAGGGTATCAGGTTCCAGAACAAACATGTTCATGCGTTTTAAGAGCACGTCTAAAGATGGTCTTTTACTGTGGCGGGGGGACAGTCCAATGAGAGCCAACAGTGACTACCTGTCTCTCGGCCTTCAAGACGGAGCACTTATTTTCAAGTATAACAACAATTTCCATCTGCATGCGCCCACATGCTTAAAGGCATGAGATTTACATTTATATGTCAGACAGCTGACAGATCCTAAGATCCTCCTAACATCTCTTATTCTCTCTACAGTTATAATCTTGGTAGCGGAGCCGCCACTGTGGTCATTAATGGCACATTTAGTGATGGCAAATGGCACAGAGTGAAAGCTGTCAGGTCAGACATTTGCCATCAAATGTCTTTCTTCATCAAAATTTCACATAATTCAGCATTTATTTTTTTTTTTTTTTGTGAAACTTGCTAGCAATTTCTGAGTGAAAACTGTTTAAAAGTAAATCCTACGTCAAATGTCAGGCAATTTGCACCATTTAAAATCGCTGTAGTTTTCTCAGTTTAACGGTCTCTGTTTAAAGGGATGGACAGTCTGGTAAACTGACCGTCGATGATTACGGAGCTAAAACAGGCAGATCTCCTGGAAAGATGAGGCAGCTGAACATCAATGGTGACCTTTACATTGGTAAGAATAAACACAATTATGAAGTTAATTGTATTGTGATAAAGATTATGATAATGACAATAGATGCTCATGCAAGATTGTGTATGAAATAAAGTAGGAATAAAAAACACTACCATTCAGAAGTGGTTTTTTGAAAGAAATTAATAATTTTATTCAGCAAAGATGCATTAAATTGTTTAAAAGTGACAGTAAAGGCATTTATAATGTTAAAAAATATTTTCTTTGCTGTTTGTTTTGAACCTTCTATTCATTACAGAATCCTGAAATAAATTGATTACAGTTTTGATAAAAAAAATATGAAGCAGCGCACCCGTTTTCAACATTTCATTTGTTTCTTAAGCAGCAAATCAGCATATTAGAATAATTTCTGAAGAATCATGTAACGCTGAAGACTGGAGTAATGATGCTGAAAATTCAGCTTTGCATCGGGAATAAATTACATTTCATAGTCTTTTTTGATTCAATAAATACAGCTGTGGTGAGAATATTTTTTTTAAAAGCATTAAAAAAACTTTTGAATGGTAGTGTATGTACATGTATTTGTCTTGTTCTGTTGGTGATTTTCATTCCAAACTTCTTCAGGTGGGATGAAGGAGATCGCGTTGCACACTAACAGGCAGTACATGCGAGGTTTAGTGGGATGCATTTCTCATTTCACTCTGGCCACGGACTACCACGTGTCTCTGGTTGATGATGCAGCTGATGGCAAGAACATCAACACCTGCACCAACTGAACACCTCAAAAACACCAGCTACGGATCGTGAACATCAGCATCTGTGATCCAAGAACAACATCATCAAAATAACAACAATATCAGGAACGCCAACATCACTGACCTCAGCTGAGAAGCAACAAATACATTTGCAGTTGCAAGCAAAATGAATATTTGCTCCGTTCAACCCTTCAAAATTATCATAGTTAGTCAACAGTAAGCTATAACATAATAAAAGAGCCAAACCTACAGCATTTAGCCTGGAACATTGAAAATGTGGTGAGATGAGGATGAAAGTGTTTTCTTGTGAACCTTCCATTATACATCAAATTCCTGCACCAACAGCAAGAGTTGGGCGTTTTTTTGTTTAGCTTCTGCACTCTCAGTGTAATAATGAAACGGTTTTCAAACATGTAGTTGAATCACAGTAAATAAATGTTATAATATTTCATAAGCGAGCATGCATATATTTAAAGGCAAGCCCAGCTCAGAGGTTGTTTGTCCATCATGCAACATTTGCTCTTTTAAAGCATACTGAATAGTCACAACTAAACATATTTATACGCCAAACTGTATGTTTTCAAATCTACAAGCCTTTTTTATGGCACTTACTGATTCTGCAACCAGTTCTTGTCCTTAGTCAGATGGGTCCTCTTGTATTATTTTCTTCAAGGGCAAAGATGAGGGGCAAATGTATTAATATAATAATTGTTTTTTTTTTATACCATTAATTTTGAATCAGTATTTAGACTGAAGAATTTATAGATAAAGATGGTTGTGATGAATAGCTGTCACGTAGCGTAGTATGTCTCTCTCTTCTGAGGTAATGTTTGCACTGTGAGTTCTTAGGCTGCTAGTGGTGGAAGGACAAAGTGATGTGATTTTTCTTTTGTATCAGAGGTTTCTCTTTTCCTTCTAGCTACAAACTGTTATGAATCCCAAAGACTCTTTTATAGCTACTGTAGCTCTTTATTTATTTTTGTTCATGTAAGTTAATGGATGTCTGCAAAAAAATGCATCTCTTAATTTTTCTGCCTTGATGTTTTAAAAGCCTATCATTTTGCCATCAAAAACGTGACTTATTGATTTTATTCATAAAATAAAAAGAATGTCAGACACTTCATTTTACGTGGGTGTATCTTTAAATTTATTTTAAAGAAGATGCTTGCCTATTACAATTAGCAACTTTGTAATTACGAATTTTTCTCCAAAGAAAGTCAAACCAGTAGATATACCAGGCAGTTGTAATATACTATATAGCAAAATTAGCATCTTAAACTTGTAGGAAAATGAGAATAAAATATTTAGAAATACAGGTGCATCTCAGTAAATTAGAATGTCGTGGAAAAGTTCATTTATTTCAGTAATTCAACTCAAACTGTGAAACTCGTTTATTAAATAAATTCATTGCACACAGACTGAAGTAGTTTAAGTCTTTGGTTCTTTTAATTGTGATGATTTTGGCTCACATTTAACAAAAACCCACCAATTCACTATCTCAACAAATTAGAATACTTCATAAGACCAATAAAAAAAAACATTTTAGTGAATTGTTGGCCGTCTGGAAAGTATGTTCTGTATATGTACTCAATACTTGGTAGGGGCTCCTTTTGCTTTAATTACTGCCTCAATTCGGCGTGGCATGGAGGTGATCAGTTTGTGGCACTGCTGAGGTGGTATGGAAGCCCAGGTTTCTTTGACAGTGGCCTTCAGCTCATCTGCATTTTTTGGTCTCTTGTTTCTCATTTTCCTCTTGACAATACCCCATAGATTCTCTATGGGGTTCAGGTCTGGTGAGTTTGCTGGCCAGTCAAGCACACCAACACCATGGTCATTTAACCAACTTTTGGTGCTTTTGGCAGTGTGGGCAGGTGCCAAATCCTGCTGGAAAATGAAATCAGCATCTTTAAAAAGCTGGTCAGCAGAAGGAAGCATGAAGTGCTCCAAAATTTCTTGGTAAACGGGTGCAGTGACTTTGGTTTTCAAAAAACACAATGGACCAACACCAGCAGATGACATTGCACCCCAAATCATCACAGACTGTGGAAACTTAACACTGGATTTCAAGCAACTTGGGCTATGAGTTTCTCCACCCTTCCTCCAGACTCTAGGACCTTGGTTTCCAAATGAAATACAAAACTTGCTCTCATCTGAAAAGAGGACTTTGGACCACTGGGCAACAGTCCAGTTCTTCTTCTCCTTAGTACAGGTAAGACGCCTCTGATGTTGTCTGTGGACAACTGTAGCCAAATTCCTTGACACGTCTGTGTGTGGTGGCTCTTGATGCCTTGACCCCAGCCTCAGTCCATTCCTTGTGAAGTTCACCCAAATTCTTGAATTGATTTTGCTTGACAATCCTCAAGCAAAATCGTCTTTAGTGCCATTTAATAAAAAAAGTGCTGCTTGATTTTTACCTTATTTTATTCAGTTTTTTATTTATTATTTGATCGATAACATAGCGACAGAATGAGGTGTTTTACTGTCAATAAATAACAGAATCAAAACAAGAAATGACATTTTAACAATCCTCCATCATCTGACGCACGCAGAAAGCTCTTCGTATTTTAAACACTAGATGTCAGCAAAAGATTTCTGAGAAAACTAAAGATTAAGCCCATTGGAGTTATTTTTTGTTATTATAGGCTATTATTAGTGATGCCAATGTCTCAGATTTGCTCTGCTAGAATATGTCTGACTGTATCTTACATTAAACTGTCTATTGTCGCAGTAGATTTTGATGCATTTGAATTTTTGAGTTGCATTTTTACCCTAAACCCAAATTTGATCTTGTGTAGAGAGCATTCAGGCTGATAAATGAGCATTTTCAAACAAGCAAGCCACAAGAGTGCTGTTGTATTGATATCAGTTTCAGGTAATCATGATTCATGACACAACAGTTTTTTGATATTCAATGTGTCTGTGTTAATGTCCTAAAATACCCTCCTTTCCTTCTTTTCTGCCCAGGTTGACACATTTCTCCGCATGGAGCTGACGTTTAAGCCCAACAGAGGATCAGCAAGTAATCAAAACTATTCATTCCAGATAAAAAAAAAAATTACATGACAATTCATCTTTGCCCAAAATAAGAGTAATCCCAAGACAACAAAAGATTAAGATGCGACATGACTTAGCAAAGTTTAAAGCCTTGGTAAATTACACGTTATCTTATTTCACTGGGGAATAGATCACCAGTCATGTGGAGTCAGATAATTTACGAACTCATGATTTATTTCCATGCAAACGTAATGCTTTCCAAGAAAATCTATCTATCCCTGAAGACCCACCACACCAAAAGAAACAAAGATTGTGATTTAATTGCAAATTGACTACGTAAATGTCAACAGAATTCAAGTGAAAGCTTATTTTCTGTTTGTATTTGGCAGATTTTCTAAATAATGTTTTATTTTTGCACCTTAGACTCGATTTATCACATTCTGCTTCCGTCTTTTGCATTGGTTGAAATCACATTTCAACCTAACATTCATATTGTTTATGTATTGCTGGTACACATTCGTGCGCTATTACTATACTGCAAAACATTCTCTTGATTAAACAGACATTTAATTTCATACCATTGTTACATTAATGCACAATGCTGCAGAGGGATGATTTGTTCAAGACAGGCTAAAGAAGCTTACATCAGCCTTACATGTGCAGCTGTCCTATAGAAATATCAGATGTCAGGATCCCTAAATCTCTCCACTCATCTGAACGAGATTGTCTTAATCATTATATTGAGTTGAGAATGTTGTGGGTGGTTGCTAGGGGGTTGCTATGCAGTTGCTAAGGTGTTCTTTGTGGTTGATAGGTAAAAGGTCCCACTTGCAAGTCTCTCGATCTCTACTTCAATGTAAATCTGTAGGATGCACGCACGCACACACACACTACCATTCTTTAACTTTGGGGTCAGTAACTCTTGTTCACTAAGACTGCATTTACTTGTTCATAAATATAGTAAAAACAGTAATATTGTGAAATATTATTACAATTTAAAATAACTGTTTTCTATTTGAGTACATAGTAAACTGTAATTTATTCCTGTGATCAAAGCGAAATTTTCTGCATCATTACTCCAGTCTTCAGTGTCACATGATCCTTCAGAAATCATTCTAATATGCTGATTAGCTGCTCAAGAAACATTTGGATTATTATCAATGTTGAAAACAGTTGTGCTGCTTCATATTTTTGTTCAGGGATCTTTGATGAATAGACAGTTCAAAAGAGCAGCATTTATTAGAAATAGAATTTTTGTTAAACATTGTAAATGTCTTTAGTCACTTTTGATCAATTGAGTGCATCCTTACTGAATAAAAGTATTAATTTCTTTAAAAAAATCTTACTGACCCCAAACTTTTGAATGGTGCGCATTCATCTCCATTAATCAAGAACCTTTATTTCAAAATTATGTAAATTGTGCTCCCGCCGATCTCAGATTAGGAGTGAGAACCTCTTATGTTCCAGGTTAGTTAGATTGATTCCTTGATCTATAATATAATTTGCTGGAGGCTGGTGTGTTACTGTGAGCATGCTTGTCATATAGGCTGAATTAGAGTAATGCTGTTATTGTCTGTGAGGTTTTAGCTAAGATGTAGGATTATGGAGACAGATATAATCCCACATCTTTCAATCCCACAGCGGCCGTTGACTGCCGTGCAGAGAACACAAGTGATGCCTGGATTACAGTGCTAAAGCGATGAGAGAACATGCGGACAGACACACAAAGTCTCTTAGGACGAACCATTAAGCTTTTTTATTCGCCGGTTATTGTAGGACAAAACAAGGTGGTCACAGTCGAAAGTGTGTTTTCTGCTAATTTGTCAAATGTGCAACAGCAGAACTCTTTGACAATAAAATCAAGCTTGCTGGATGCAGTAAGTTATCCGGATACTTTTTCCCTGCTTTTTTATGAATACTTTGAATTTGACATACTGTTTTTGCCTACTGTATAGTAGGAAATTATATGATTTTGGACTCAGCAACACACTGCATGCTAGAACATACTTCATAAATGGTTGATAAGTAAGTCCAAATCACTAATACTTGTATGATCTGATTTGTACAAAAACATAATTTTTGGAAAAAATATAAGCATGAAGGTCCACCGCTAAACCTAACTGTCAGTGGGGAGTAAGCAGATTGTTCGAAAACATGCAAATCGAATTCATTTGATTTAGTCACTAATTTGCCAAATCGTAAAATAGTTACAAAATTCCATGAGTGTGTGTTGGCAAAAACACATTTTAAATGGTCATTTCCACTGAGTAATATGAATCACTTTGAGTAAATTCACTGTCCTCTGTGTAGCTTTATACTTTTTACCACTTTTAACTTATTCAGTGTGATGTATTAGTATCATTTTTACTATACTTAGCAAATTCATATTTTTTCTCATGACATCAGTTTGGATTTTGAATTTCAGATATGGATGAAAGACAGAATCCTGTTCAGAAATGGATTGTGGATTGCAGTGTTGTTAACTAAAAAATATCATTTTCTGAGATTGAATTAAAGCTAAAATATTGATATTAAATGAAAAAGTAAACTTAGAGAACTTAAATGAAAATTAGAAACCAAAATAATAATAAAAAATGAATTAAATCTATAAATATTTTTTGCTAATGTTTTTAGCAAAGCTTTGTATTTGTCAAATAAAATCTATTAAGTCAAGCTTGTCACTGAAATAATATTATTCATTTATTTATAGATTTTTGAGTGGTGAAAACAGAAGCCTATTTACAAATGCACTATTGCATTGTTGTTAACTGAAACGAAAAACAAATTTTTTTACTAATTTAAATAAATAAAAAATTAGAAATACTGCATTGGCAACTAACTGAAATGAGTTTAAAATTAAAAGCTAAATATAAATATAAATAATAATAATAAATGACAAAAGCACATGAAATGTAAACTAAAATTTAAATGAAAACTGAAAATATAAAGTATTAGTCAATACTGTAATGTTTTGCTAAAATAGCACTGGTGGATGGCTGTGTTGCTCTGTGACATTTCTGAAGTCTGAAGAGATATTCCTGGTGATTCCTTGAGCTCAGAGAAGCTTGAATCACTGTGGCTGTACATGTTCAAACCTTCATTCACTCTCTCTCATTCAGAATCTCATGTGTTTTCTCTTCTTCTAGTCATATTCAAAGAGGACAGAATGTGAAATACCCACCAAATGATAATATTCAGACCAGTAATGGTGCTCTTTTTTCATAATAACCTGCTGCTTGTGTGTGTGAGATGAGTGTGGGATCGCTCTGAAGACACAGAAAAGCTGGGGTGGGACAGATGCTGGAGCGAGGGGTGTGTCATGTGACATGACAAGTAGGTCGCAGTGTGTCCGTCTGTTGCTGTTACTGATAGTGTTTAACTAAACTCTCTCTTACTCTGAGCAGAGACAGACTGAGAGGAAGTAATGCGGGAAACAGAAGACAGAGACCATGACTGAGTTTGCGCTCAGGTTTGGTTTGTTGAAGGGCTGTTCTTCAGTGTTTGTTGCTGTATCTTCTGCTTGGTGATGGAGCCTCAACAGCAGATCTACAAAAGACTGGATATCCCAGATCATGTGCATTACATCATCGCCTTCCTCATCCTCATCATCGGCACTTTAGGAGTCACGGGCAATGCTTTGGTCATGTTTGCCTTCTACAGGTATGAATGCTTAGTTGTTTGTTGAGTTGAAGAACTTGAACCAATCTCTTAGCTCATCTCGGAAAGTTTGGTGTTTTATTAGTTAGCACTTTATGATGCAGTTAATTAATTATCAAACATTATTAAATCATACAATGCTTAATAGATTAGGAAATGTGCATGAATTCTGTTAAACGATTGAACTTGGATTCATACACTTTCATGTATATTTGAGTTGTAAAAAGGAAAAACTGTATATGGTGTAAGATATAATTATTTTCAGATGTACTGTAAAGTTTTTCACATTTTTAATCGCCTTTTGTTCTTGTACATTCAGTACATTCAGTAAGTGCATTATAATTATGAAAGAATTAGCAAAATGCTGTTTAAAATGTGAGTAGATGTTTTATTTTGAGTAGATAGTTGATGTCACATTACCAACTTTCAACAAATATTTAATGTCACTTACACCTTGATATATGGATGTTCATTAAGTATTGATTTGATATGCATTGATAATATTTGTTAATGATAAAATGTATTCACATAATTACTACTTAAATTCTGATTAAATTAATTACAAAAGCATTTATTACATTATAAATATATATATATATATATATATATATATATATATATATATATACATTAATTACTATAATGTAAAATAAATAGCCTAATGTAAACTATGTATATAATAATATATTTAATAATATAAAATTTATTTTTTTAAATAATAATTATTAAAAATAATATTTAATAAAATAATCTTCTGAACATTATCCAGCATTATCTCCTTGTTACCTTATCTAGTTCTATTTTGTTGGGGTAGACATTGTTTCATTTATTTAGAAATTTGAAATAGCCTTGTTTCATTTTTGTCCACTTTGAGGAGTTAAATCCATTTTAAAATGGTGCAGTATCAGTATGCATTTTGTTTTTATCATAAAAAATATTTCAAATGAAGTCTTAAAGTGATATAGTGGCAGGGAGTTTCACTGTCTGTTTGTTATTGACATTAATTCTTTTAGTAAATTGGGGCAGTGTGGTAAAACTAGAGCAGGCAGTGAAATACTAGTAAAAAGCTTCTCTTTTCTTTTTTACTACCCCCATTTGCACAGATTAAAGTTACTCACGCAAACACCCTGCAGGACAGCCCTAATCCTCATTTCCATAATTGTTTTTTCATTTTTATTCAAAATAGGCTATTTTTAGGGCAGGAAAATATTGTGAATGAGGTATAAATAACAAGGTTGATTCATTTCCATAAATGGGTGCAATTATTGAAATCATGGGCTTCTGTAGAGTGGAAGGAATTGACTGCTATTCCAGGAATCCTGGGAATCCCTAGAACTGCAGTACATCAATGGAAAGAACTGCAATGGGAACATATGATATGTTGGATGTCAGTTTTGACAAATAACTCTCATTTACATCCCATCTTCTTTTTATGCATTTACAATGAAAGGTTTTGTCAGCCAAGATTAGTAGGAATATAATTGTTCTGTGTGTGTAATAAAATCTGTTTATAATATTACATATTTGCATTTAAATGCAATTAAAAGGATAGTTATGGAAGCTTATTTCTGCCACAACAAAAAATAAATAAAATAAAAATGTAATTGCAACTTTGTGTCTCATAATTCTGACTTTTTTTCTCGCAATTCTGACTTTTTAAAATTAAAATTCAGAATTGTGAGATAAAAAAAAATCGGAATTGCCTTTTTTATTCTGTGGTGCAAACAAAAAGACAGAATTGTGAGATATAAACTCAAAAATTCTGAGAAAAAAGTCAGAATTGTGAGATGTAAACTCGCAATTACGACTTATAACTTGCAGTTGAGAGATATAAACTCACAATTCAGAGAAAAAAGTCAGATTTGTGAGCTATAAACTTATGGTTATAAGAAAAAAAGTCTTGTGAGATGAAAAGTCGCAATTACCTTTTTTATTTTTTATTTTGTGACGGAAACAAAAAAACAGAATTGCGAGACAAACTCAGAATTTGTGGGAAAAGGTCAGGATTATAATATATAAACTTACTTATAAGTTTATTTAATGGTGGAAACAAGCTTTTATAGGGCAGTTCATCAAAAAAATTTAATTTAAAAGAAGATAACTTGAAGATACTGGTAACCAAACCGTTTTGGTTCACATTGACTCCCATTGTACTTTTTGTCCATATAATGGGAGTCAATGGGAACCTAAACTGTTTGGTTAGCAACAAAAATATCTCCAAAATATATTTTGTCTTTTGCAGAAAAAAGAAAGTCGCATAAGTAGAAGCAACACCTGAAATCCATTGTTCATAAACTGTGTTCTTTCTGTTTTAACAATGGAATAAATATAACTTGATCTTAATATTTTTTGTGCAGTAATAAAAAGTTGCGGAGCCTGCCAAATTATTTCATAGTGAACCTGGCAGTCAGTGATTTCCTCATGGCCATCACACAATCTCCAATATTCTTCATCAACTGCCTGTTCAAGGAGTGGATGTTTGGGGAACTGGGTAATATTATCTTTTTAAAGAAATTTTTAAGATTTTGAAAAATGTAAAACAAACGAAACTCGAATAAAATGAATAAAAAAAACATACTAAGACTTTTATTATTATTTTATCAAAAATGTAACTCAAATGAATATCCTGTCTTAAATGTATGTTATACAGACTATATTCTCTATATATTTTCTTTGTGTGTTCAGGATGTAAAATATATGCATTCTGTGGTGCGCTGTTTGGCATCACCTCAATGATAACCCTGTTGGCCATCTCTATCGATCGATACCTGGTCATCACCAAACCGCTGCAGACCATCCAGTGGAACTCCAAACGCAGAACCTTTCTGGCCATCCTGTGCATCTGGATCTACTCGCTGGCCTGGAGTCTGGCACCTCTGATTGGCTGGAGTAAGATTTCATTGTTCTTCTATTAAATTTAGACTTTAAATATTTGAATATAATGAAGTAGGTGTCATTTTCAGGTTATAATAAAGAAAATAAAGATATGCCAGTTTTTGTGCATAGTAATGAGATAATCCACCAGATAAGCACAAAAACTTGTTTCGCTATGCACATGGAAATCTAGCTGATCCTTGACACGATCATGGACAGCAATGTAAAGTTGATTCTCTGCTAAACTGATCTAAAAAAAATATTTTAAACAATATCATATTTGTTGTTACTATTGTAAAACAGACAAAAAAAAAAAAAACAAACAGACATATTATTATGGGATCTCCTTCAAAGCTTTCAGAATCTTTTAAAATTATATATATAACAAAAAAAAAAGTTAATAAAAATCTTCAGAAATATTTTTTTTTTCTGTATTTTTAAAATTAACATATTTTAATGACAGTTTATGTATTAAACAAAAATATATTCTTTTATTTATCAAAATAATTAGAAAATTGTACAAGCTTTGCTGAAGTGATTATTTTTATGAACTTTATTGTATGCAGATATTATGGAAAACACTTTAGCTAAAGTATTTTATTGACACTGGTGATTGTGGAAGATTATTAATGCCAAGGAATAAAAACATAAAAATGCTACCTGCAACTTTTTGACTTAAAATGATGTTTTTCTCGCAATAGTGAGTGCTGAGTTTTTTCTGATATCTTGATTATTAATTGCTAGATGTAAACTCAAAATTCTGAGAAAAAAAATCATCATTTACTCACCATCAAGCTGTTCCAAACCTGTATGAGTTTCTTTTTTCTCTTGAGTTTACAAGAGACAGTATATAAAGAAAATGGGTAACCAAACAGTTGCTTCGTCCCCATAGACTAACAGGGCCAGCAACTGTTTGATAACCAACATTCTTCAGAATACCTTCTTTTGTGATCAAGAAAGAAAGAAACTCATACAGGTTTGGAACTTGAGTAAATAATGACAGCATTTTCATTTTTTGGTGAAGTATCCCTTTAAGATGTGACTTTAGCTTGAAATGTCTGATGTGTCTTTTAATGCTCCTGCAGGTTCCTATATCCCTGAAGGTCTGATGACATCCTGCACGTGGGACTACGTCTCGCCATCTCCCACCAACAAGAGTTACACCATGATGCTGTGCTGTTTCGTCTTCTTCATCCCTCTGGCCATCATCCTCTACTGTTACCTGTTCATGTTCCTCTCCGTACGAAAGGCCAGCAGGTCTGAGCTCCTTGAAGCGTCTTCAAATTGAAGAGTGTTCACTGAAAAGCATTTATGACTGCATGAATGATGTATGTATGTGTGTGTGTGTGTGTTTAGAGATCTAGAGCAGCTGAGCTCTCAGAAGTCCAGCTTTGTGAAGCAGCAGTCCATGAAGAGTGAATGGAAACTGGCTAAAATAGCGGCTGTGGTCATAGTGGTGTATGTGCTGTCCTGGGCTCCCTACGCATGCATCACCCTCATCGCCTGGGCAGGGTGAGTGCTGAGCATCTACACATTTACAGAAATTTGTATTTATACATTTCTGAGGACTTCATATTCACGTGCACTTCATATAAATTTTGGAAGCATCACTAAATCTATTGCTCATACATGGGATTATTCCTAACCCTTAGGATGTAGTTTGTGCTGCATGCATGAATGACACTCTACCGTTTACCGTTTTTTTAAAAAAAAAGAAAGAAATGAATGCTTTTATTCAGCAAGGATGCATTAAATTGATCGAAAGTAACATTTGTAATTCTACAAAGGATTTCTGTTGCAAACAAATGCTGTTCTTTTGAACTTTCTGTTCATCAAAGAGTCACAAGAAGAAAATGTATCTATCACAGTTTCCTCCAAAATATTAAGCAGCACAACTGTTGTCAGTACTGAGAAATGTAATTCAGGAGACCTGTTACCACAACTTAAATAAATGCATGGTTGCAAATTAATAAACCTTTTAAGTTGCAAACATTATTTTGATTAGTTCTGTTGACATAGTAATGTTGATCATTAGATCATTGTGTAGTTTAAACCATTTTCCACTTAATTGTTTTTTGTAATATTTAGTATAATTTAAACTAAAATTTCTAAAATTGTTTTTTTTTTATTATTATTATTACATCAGCTCAATATTGAGTGTAATTTAAACAAATTTCTGAATTCATTGATTTCTTTTTATTGTGATTACATTAAGTTAATATTGTCCGTTAAACTGAAATTTCTGTGTTAATCCATTTTACTGAATTGATTCTAAAAAAAGATCATAGATAAGATTAATGGATACAATTAATAGATAAGATTAATTGGTTTCAGGACCACCACTCAGGTTATGTTAAAATTAGTTGTTTTTTTTGTTGTTATTTTTGTTGTTGTTTGTTTTGTGTAATCAAAAAAATTAAAATCAACAAAAAATTGTTTATGCTGCAAATTATTCATCTAACTCAAAGTAATATGTAGAATGATTTCTGAAGGATCATGTGACACTGAAGACTGGAGTAATGATGCTGAAAATTCGGCTTTGATCACAGTAATAAATTACATTTTAAAATACATTAAAATAGAAAACATTTATTTTACACTGCAAAATATTACAGTTTTTACAAATAAATGCAGCCTTGTTGAGCAAAAGAGACTTCTTTCAACAACATTAAACATTCTCATGACCCCAAAATTTTAAAAAGTGGTGTACATCAAATGCCATGACTACAAACCCGATTCCAAAAAAGTTGGGACACTGTACAAATTGTGAATAAAAACAGAATGCAATGATGTGGAAGTTTCAAATTTCAATATTTTATTCAGAATACAACATAGATGACATATCAAATGTTTAAACTGAGAAAATGTATCATTTTAAGCGAAAAACAAGTTGATTTTACATTTCATGGCATCAACACATCTCAAAAAAGTTGGGACAAGGCCATGTTTACCACTGTGTGGCATCCCCTCTTCTTTTTATAACAGTCTGCAAACGTCTGGGGACTGAGGAGACAAGTTGCTCAAGTTTAGGAATAGGAATGTTGTCCCATTCTTGTCTAATACAGGCTTCTAGTTGCTCAACTGTCTTAGGTCTTCTTTGTCGCATCTTCCTCTTTATGGTGCGCCAAATGTTTTCTATGGGTGAAAGATCTGGACTGCAGGCTGGCCATTTCAGTACCCGGATCCTTCTTCTACGCAGACATGATGTTGTAATTGATGCAGTATGTGGTCTGGCATTGTCATGTTGGAAAATGCAAGGTCTTCCCTGAAAGAGACGACGTCTGGATGGGAGCATATGTTGTTCTAGAACTTGGATATACCTTTCAGCATTGATAGTGCCTTTCCAGATGTGTAAGCTGCCCATGCCACACGCACTCATGCAACCCCATACCATCAGAGATGCAGGCTTCTGAACTGAGCGCTGATAACAACTTGGGTTGTCCTTGTCCTCTTTAGTCCGGATGACATGGCGTCCCAGTTTTCCAAAAAGAACTTCAAATTTTGATTCGTCTGACCACAGAACAGTTTTCCACTTTGACACAGTCTGTTTTAAATGAGCCTTGGCCCAGAGAAAACGCCTGCGCTTCTGGATCATGTTTAGATATGGCTTCTTTTTTGACCTATAGAGTTTTAGCCGGCAACGGCGAATGGCACGGTGGATTGTGTTCACCGACAATGTTTTCTGGAAGTATTCCTGAGCCCATGTTGTGATTTCCATTACAGTAGCATTCCTGTATGTGATGCAGTGCCGTCTAAGGGCCCGAAGATCAAGGGCATCCAGTATGGTTTTCCGGCCTTGACCCTTACGCACAGAGATTGTTCCAGATTCTCTGAATCTTTGAATGATATTATGCACTGTAGATGATGATAACTTCAAACTCTTTGCAATTTTTCTCTGAGAAACTCCTTTCTGATATTGCTCCACTATTTTTCGCCGCAGCATTGGGGGAATTGGTGATCCTCTTCCCATCTTGACTTCTGAGAGACACTGCCACTCTGAGAGGCTCTTTTTATACCCAATCATGTTGACAATTGACCTAATAAGTTGCAAATTGGTCCTCCAGCTGTTCCTTGTATGTACATTTAACTTTTCCGGGCTCTTATTGCTACCTGTCCCAACTTTTTTGAAATGTGTAGCTCTCATGAAATCCAAAATGAGCCAATATTTGGCATGACATTTCAAAATGTCTCACTTTCAACATTTGATATGTTATCTATATTCTATTGTGAATAAAATATATGTTTATGAGATTTGTAAATTATTGCATTCCTTTTTTATTCACAATTTGTACAGTGTCCCAACTTTTTTGGAATCGGGTTTGTACATGCATTATACATAAATATCAGTATTATTGTCACATGCAACCGTATGTGGTTGTAAAATTATGGCCTCGTACTGATTTTACAGCCATGTGATGAGAATTAAACAACAGCTCACTTGTGTAAGCACTGTGTTCACTGTACTGCTCTGTTGTTATCTATCCTGTAGGCATGATGTGGTCTTTCCTTTGAAATTAAAGAGATTAATTTGATGAGAAGTAATTATGAAATACAGTATTTGTCCTAAATTTGAAAGTGTACTCTTCCTAACATCTTATTTGTTGTGTTTGCAATTTAAAATTGCGTAAAATGTGGATCATTTCAGTAATGGGGGTACAATTTCTGTTTAACCATATATTTTAAAGTACTGACTACAGTTATTGGCTATAAAAAAGTTTCAAGTTCATTTGCAGATGTTAACCTTATAACAGGACACATTGTCACACTATGTGGGGTAACTTGTCACAGTGGGAGCTTACTGTTCAAAGACGCTGATTTTAAGAAAAGTTTAAAAAAAAAATGATTCACCATTATTGTTATTAGTGATCCCTTTGGAAATCAGAATTCTAGAGGACACAAAAATATAAAATGTTGCATAAAATATTCATAAAGGACGTTAAAAAAAAAAAAGAAATAATGGAATTTTAGACTCCTAACCAGCTACTGAGATACAGATAGAAATGAGGAAAGTTTGCTGTAATCTTTATATATCAGAAGTGTTACAGTGTCTGTAATCTGCAAATCCCCTGATTACTGTTTATCTGGCACTTTTCAATGTACATTTGTCTGTGTATGTAAGTGTGTGTGTGTTTGTGGATCTCTCTTCAGCACTGCATTTGAATTTTTTGAATGACCTACATGCATATAAAGGGGTCATCGGATGCCCATTTTCCACAAGTTGATATGATTCTTTAGCAGCTAGCAGCCATATCACCCTGCAACCCAAGACTGGTTGCACACTGAAGCTAAGCAGGGTTGAGCCTGGTCAGTACCTGGATGGGAGACCTCTGGGGAAAACCAGGTGCTGCTGGAAGAGGTGTGCCCTAACGGCCCAGTATAGTGATGGGGACACTATTCTGTCAAAAAGCACCGTCTTTTGGATGAGATGTTAAACCAAGGTCCTGACTCTCTGTGGTCATTAAAAATCCCAGGATGTCCTTTGAAAAAGAGTAGGGGTGTTACCCCGGCATCCTGGCCAAATTCGCTCATTGGCCTCTGTCCATCATCATGGCCTTCTAATCATCCCCCATATTCTGATTGGCTTCATCACTCTGTCTCCTCTCCACCAATAAGCTGGTGTGTGGTGGGTGTTCTGGTGCAATATGGCTGCCGTCGCATCATCCAGGTGGATGCTGCACACTGGTGGTGGATGAGGAGATTCCCCCCCTTCTATGTAAAGCACTTTGAGTGCCCAGAAAAGCACTACATAAATGTAAGGAATTATTATTATTATTATTATTATTATTATTATTATTATTATTCTTTAGGGTCTTAATGAAAAGTCTATTTCGCTTTAAATGCTAATGAGCTCTGCTGACCCCGCCCCTCTCTTCCGTGGGGTGACGAGCAGACTAAACTTCAGCCGCAAAACTTGCTAACTAGCACATTATTAGGAAAGGCGATTTGCAAAGATTCACAAAAACCCTTATACTCACTTCTTCTGTAGATGAAGCTGGATCACGAATGATTTGCACGAACATAAACGCATTTAGGCAGATCGGGGATCGGCGCATTCCCTTCAAAAACAAAAGTAAAGTTAATACTCTGTGTCTTCAGCGGCTCAGATGTCGGGAGTAAATGACAACTGCTATATTCATTATTACATCCAACAACAAAACACCTCAATCGCTTAATCGGAGACATTCTTGTCTTCCCCTGCACCGGAGTCGACACAGCGGACAGCTCTCAGCTCACTCAGGGCGGGTCTAAGGTAAGACGGTCTTGTCAATCAGCTATCGTGGGAGCGGCCTGCGCAGAACTACGTCATTCTGACAGGAATCTCAGAACAGCCTGATTTGAGAAAGGGGATTTTAAAATAGGGATTTAAAAAAAAAACACTGGGTGGATTTTTATCATTATAGGATGGATGTGTACACACACTTCCAACACACATTTATGTTCAAACAACATGTAAAGTGAATTTTGCATCCGATGACCCCTTTAAAAGTAACTATTTTTTCCTGTGTTTCTCAGGCATGCAAACATCCTCACACCCTACTCTAAAACACTGCCGGCCGTCATCGCCAAATCATCTGCCATCTATAACCCTTTCATATATGCCATAGTTCACACCAAATACAGGTAAATAGATAATAAAACAAACAAAATACACAATCACGCACATTTCATGCAAAAATACATGTTTGTGTGTGGAAAAAATAAATACAAAGGGTTAGTAGAACATTAATGTCAAGTAGAGGCAGCAGTGCCCCATACTTTATCTAAAACTAATTTAAACAATTTATAATATAATATAATATAATATAATATAATATAATATAATATAATATAATATAATATATGCATGCATTCAAACTGTTGCAAAAACATTTAAACATTTAATGATTTGAAATTCTTGTATAATTATTATACGTTGTTTTATAATCATTTGTCACATCAGCTAATCAACTCAAAACATCTGCAAAGGTTTCCTGAGCCTTCAAAATGGTCTCTCAGTTTGGTTCACTAGGCTACACAATCATGGGGAAGACTGCTGATCTGACAGTTGTCCAGAAGACAATCATTGACACCCTTCACAAGGAGGGTAAGCCACAAACATTCATTGCCAAAGAAGCTGGCTGTTCACAGAGTGCTGTATCCAAGCATGTTAACAGAAAGTTGAGTGGAAGGAAAAAGTGTGGAAGAAAAAGATGCACAACCAACCGAGAGAACCACAGCCTTATGAGGATTGTCAAGCAAAATCGATTCAAGAATTTGAGTGATGTAAGAAAAAATGATGAGGACATTGAAGATCTTGATGAAGATGTTTATTGCAGCATAGCAGTGACAAAGTATATGATGTACCTTGGGTTCAACGGAGTCGGAATGAACCCAGAACATACTAAGTTCAAACCTTTTATACATTTTCAGTTTACTACCCTTCATGTAAATGAAGTTGCTCCTGTTGTAACAGCTGTAGTCTGTATGTTAATTAAGTTCTGACACCCCTTTGTCTGAGGTAGTTCTCTGTGTCCCACACCTGTCCCATTCTACAATTGGTCACCATTTGCTCAGGATGTGATCATCCCAAATGGTCAAACAACATAACTGTTGACTTTCTTCTTCTCTATAATAATTAAGCCATTTAGGGAAATGAGCATGATCAAACATATTGTGGAGTGGAAGCTGGGTCGAGGCAGACTATAATTTCTTACAGTCCCCTCTTTGATGCTCTTGGCCCAAAAGAAGCATCACATCCACTCCCTTACACAGATTACACCTCCCTTCCTGGGTAGGTGCCCAGTGGCGGTGAAGCCCTGTCTTAGGTTGTCCCCCTCTGGCCAAAGGAAAATCTTACCCGTCATTGGGTCATCACCTCATGCACACTGGTTATCGCTCCATCCAATTAGGCAAAATGTATCACAGAGACTTTTCTCAAATTTGGCAAAATGGCATACAAACATTTTCTTGGGTTTGGGAGGGGAGCACCTGAGAACCATACCAGCAAAAGGAATTATCTAAATTTACTAAACATTATGACCTTACAAACATAGCCTAAAGCTAATGGAGCAAAAACATCAAACAATAGGCAACTCTGTGTGTGTGTGTGTGTGTGTGTGTGTGTGTGTGTGTGTTCACGTGTGTTCTGTCCGTTTTATCAATGTAAACATCCTTTGTCCACATGTGCATTCAATAGACAATAATATATTTTCTGCATTCGAGTATGCATATATTTGTGTCTTTCTAGTGTCATGTGCAGTGAGTCTGTGTCTTTGCGCATTTCCTAGTGTGGGTCCTTTGCCCACTTGTTTTCTATCTCAGTGGTAAGACTGCTGTCCACAGTCTCTGAAAATGGTTTGATCTGTCCTTGGTTCTCTTTTCCATTGTTCATTCTTTTCAGTTTGGAAAAGTTCTTCTAGAAGAAGCAGTCATTGCTGTTGTTGCAGTTTGTGAAATTCCATCAGATCCATCCATGCCATGGTGGGTCTCAGTGTTTCTAGATCTTTTAGGCTTGGAGTTCTGAATCTTGCAGGTCTGAAAATCTCTGGATGAACAGTTCTGATGATCACTCTTTTCTTTAAGAAGTCCTTTTTCTTGTGGAAGTCCTCTGGCTCCACTAGTTCTGCTGGCCTTCTTGTCCTTCAGATGACTGGATCGTCATTCTCCAGGAGATTACACCTTTCAAACAAACATCTCGATGCTTATACCTGAAACAAGATCAAAAAAGAAGAGGTTGCCCCCCCATCCCCAAAAGAATCTTTTCACATTCAAAACATCAAAGCTGCAGAAATTTAATCACAATGCAATTAAATCATTTCTCGTAAATTAAATGTAAATATTAATGCAATTAACACATTTCTCAAAAATTATAAAGAATCACCCCCTTTTGATAGTAAACATATTTTCCTAAAATATGATACTGTCATAAAACAATTCCTGCAGTTCACATCAGCATCTGCTTGTGACTGAGCTACAGTCATGTTGTTCATGCAGTGCTGTGTCTGGCAAGGTGTGAATGGCTTCTTCCTTATTTCCTTTCAACAGTGCCAACTGAGTTTCTAAATTGCCTATCTTCTTAAGCAAACCACGATTGCCTATCCTTCTTTTGTGTGAGAAGTGACACTGTCTTGCCTTGTGTCTCATCCTTCCACAAGCAAAACAAACAAATTCCTGAACTTTTCTACCTTTCTCAAAACAATGCCTTGCTATGTGACCATCCTTTCCACATGCATGACAGACAAAGCTTTGATGAGGTCTCTCGTTATCTTGACAATGTCTAGCAATGTGACCAGCTTTTCCACATGCATAACAAAGAGTAACACCTTCTGAATTTACTCTTTCTAATTTCTTTGGTCTCTGATGGAAACCATTAGATAATCTAGAACATTCTCTCCTGCCAAAGGCAGCAACTGGATGTCTAGATTCTGCAGCTTTCATTTGATTTCTTGCATTGAAATGCTGTGTCATTTTGGAAATGATTTGCTCGTATGGTGTATTTACATCTACATGCAGAGCAATGGCTTCTCGCATGTGTGAACTACTCTGTGCAATTAATGCAGACTTAAACATGAGGTCTTGTTTAGTTGCATTTGGCAAACCACTGTAACAGCTGAACATTTCCCACAACCTGGATGCAAATGCTAGAGGATGCTCTCCAATTTTCATTGTCACCTCAGTTATCTTTCTCAAGTTAATCAAATTAGTCCCAGCAAGTCTAAGTAGAGCTTCTCTCCTTGCCCCTCTGTCTGCTCTTTTGTCACGAACTTCCGGTGAGAGAGCACTAGTTAATGAGCTTGGAATGCAGATCATAAGAAGTCTACAAGCATCTTCGTCTGACACACTATAAACATCCACTACCTTCTCCAGTTTTGACAAAAACTCTACAGGATCCATGTTATTATGGTCAAAAGTACCCACTGCTGTAACAAGACTTTGAAAGTCCATAAAAGACAGCTGTCTAACAGCTTGGCCATTTTCAGTTCTTTGACCAAGAACCCTCTCATTTCCATTTCTATTTCCAGTCTGTCTTGTTCGCACTGGTGCTACTGGGAACCTTACAGAATCATCTGAACAATTATGTTGTTGACTAAAGGTTTCCTTGCAGTTATTTTCATAATGTTCAGTATGGGATTGGGCATATTCCAACTGTCTGGATGTTGCTTCAAACAAACATCTAAATGTCTCCCTCTCTGATTCAGACATTGCAATTTCTTCTCTCAATTTCACTATTTGTTCCTTCAGAATCATCTTTTCAGCCTTGCAATTTCTCAATGACATGACATTGTCGCTGACTTGAGAATTTAGCAACTTGTTTTCAGTCATTTCTTCTAATCTTTTCTTAGTTACCTTGTATGAGGCAAAAAGAGCTTGAAGTGCATTAGCAACTTTTCCCTCTTTGTTTTTAGGCATTTTGGGACAATTTTTGAATTGAGACATAGCCCACTTGTATGGATCATCTGCCTTCTCTATCCCATCAAACATTCTCACTGAGCCATGCTTAGCAATGTATTTAATTATCAGCTCTTCCATTTTCACAATCTTATTAAATTGTCTTCAGCAATTCAATAGGCTTCTTTTCCTTCACTGACTGAACATTATCTAGTTACTTTAAGATACCTGTTAGTCTAATTATTCACTGCTCCTGTGCTTTGGACGCAAATGAATAAAACAGCCACACTACGTCGGGCTTCTAAACCAAAATTTTCACTTCTTCGCAAACGGCCACACTCCGTCGGGCCTTACACTTCACTACACTAAACCGTTAAAAATGCAACACTGCCACAGTACGTCGGACACTACTTCGGGTTTTATGTTATATTTTTAAAACAGTTTACGTAGCCACAGTACGTCGGGCAAATTAACACTGCTTTTGGGCTTTAAACTTCACAGAGTCACGGTGCGTCGGACTCACTACACTATAACACACAACAGTTATGAAATAATTCTGTGACCACACTGCGTCGGGTCAATTCAGTTACTTTAGAATTTCATCAGAATTATTACAACTTTACAGTCTGTTTCAATTACGTTAGAAACTTACAACTTTAGACACAACAGATCTAATACAACTCTGCCACCACAGTGCATCGGGTTGATTCAATTACTTTAGAATCTTAACAGAATTATAAGAGACCAACAACAAGTTTCAGTTACTTTAGAAACTTTGACTTAAGCACTTTGCTTCAGTTACTTTAGAAACAACAATTCCAATACAACTCTGCCACCACAGTGCGTCGGGCTGATTCAGTTCCGTTAGAATCTTAAACAGAATTTGTACAGAATAGCCTTAAGAACTCCTCCTGCTAATACTGACTAAACCAAATTCTCTTCTGTCCTTAAAATTTTCTTTTCTAGATTTTTTTAAACGAGGGGGTTCCCTGATAAAAAGAAACCGCTTTTCTTACCTTTCCCTGCTTTTTGGAAAACCCTCGCTGGGTGGCTCGCCAATGTAAGAAAAAATGATGAGGACATTGAAGATCTTGATGAAGATGTTTATTGCAGCATAGCAGTGACAAAGTATATGATGTACCTTGGGTTCAACGGAGTCGGAATGAACCCAGAACATACTAAGTTCAAACCTTTTATACATTTTCAGTTTACTACCCTTCATGTAAATGAAGTTGCTCCTGTTGTAACAGCTGTAGTCTGTATGTTAATTAAGTTCTGACACCCCTTTGTCTGAGGTAGTTCTCTGTGTCCCACACCTGTCCCATTCTACAATTGGTCACCATTTGCTCAGGATGTGATCATCCCAAATGGTCAAACAACATAACTGTTGACTTTCTTCTTCTCTATAATAATTAAGCCATTTAGGGAAATGAGCATGATCAAACATATTGTGGAGTGGAAGCTGGGTCGAGGCAGACTATAATTTCTTACAGTGAACTTCACAAGGAATGAACTGAGGCTGGGGTCAAGAGCAACCACACACAGATGTATCAAGGAATTTGTTAAGCCACTTCTGAACCACAGACAACGTCTTACCTAGGCTAAGGAGAAGAAGAACTGTACTGTTGCCTAGTGGTCCAGAGTCCTCTTTTCAGATGAGAGCAAGTTTTGTATTTCATTTGGAAACCAAGGTCCTAGAGTCTGGAGGAAGGGTGGAGAAGCTCATAGCCCAAGTTGATTGAAGAGGAATACGACAACTGTAGCCAAATTCCTTGACAAGTCTGTGTGTGGTTGCTCTTGACCCCAGCCTCAGTCCATTCCTTGTGAAGTTCACCCAAATTCTTGAGTCGATTTTGCTTGACAATCCTCGTAAGGCTGCGGTTCTCTCAGATCTTTTTCTTCCACACTTTTTCCTTCCACTCAACTTTCTGTTAACATGGTTGGATACAGCACTCTGTGAATAGCCAGCTTCTTTGGCAATGAATGTTTGTGGCTTACCCTCCTTGTGAAGGGAGTCAATGATTGTCTTCTGGGCAACTGTCAGATCAGCAGTCTTCCCCATGATTGTGTAGCCTAGTGAACCAAACTGAGAGACCATTTTGAAGGCTCAGGAAACCTTTGCAGGTGTTTTGAGTTGATTAGCTGATTGGCATGTCACCATATTCTAATTTGTTGAGATAGTGAATTGGTGGGTTTTTGTTAAATGTGAGCCAAAATCATCACAATTAAAAGAACCAAAGACTTAAACTACTTCAGTCTGTGTGCATTGAATTTATTTAATACATGAGTTTCACAATTTGAGTTGAATTACTGAAATAAATGAACTTTTCCACGACATTCGAATTTATTGAGATGCACCTGTATATATACATTTTTTTATCACATCATGACATATATTCGTTTGTCTGCAGAGCCACATTGGCTGAGAAGGTCCCAGGTTTGTCCTGCCTGTCTCGCGTTCAGAAGGACTGTTTCACTTCCTCCACCAATAGCGGTGCCTCAGTCCAGGACATCAACGTCAGCAGACAGTCATCGGTCTCCAAGAACAAACTCCACACAACCACCGCCAACGGCTCCAGTACTATGGTACAGTAGAAAGGTCCATCTGTAGGCTTGAGTTTCTACGACTCAGATGAGACTCCGTTCATATCAATGGCCTAAACTTGAAATCACAAGACTGGCTGAATACTACTCACTTTATCTCAGTAACACTATTATCAAACACTTTAGGATGCTGAATAAGATGCTGGTTTGTCCTTACTTTCATTATGGATCTATATTTTAGGGTGTATGTTTTTATGTTTGTGTGTGAGATTGCAGGTAATGGGAGAAGTGGAGCTAGACCTGATGGAGAACAGGTCCAGCTTGACTAAAGTGTCATTTAGAAACTCATCGAGACAACGGATCCTCAAATGCTCCTCGCTGCTGATAGAGAAGGTGAGGTTTAATTCACTGGCACTGTAACATTAATATTTCACTTAAAAATTGGCAGAAAATGTACTTGCCCTCAGGCTATCCGAGATGTAGATGAGTTTGTTTCTCCATCAGAATTGGAGAAATTTAGCATTTCATCACTTGCTCAGCAATGGATCCTCTGCAGTGAATGGGTGCCGTCAGAATGAGAGTCCAAACAGCTGATAAAAACATCACAATAATCCACACCACTCCAGTCCATCAGTTAATGTCTTGTGAAGTGAAAAGCTGCGTGTTTGAAAGAAGCAAATCCTTCATAAAGGCATTTTAACTTTAAATCATCTCTTCTGGCCAAAATACCATAATCAGTCCATAATCCATAATAACACTTCCTCCAGTGAAAAAATCTAGCCCATGTTGTCCTCTCAAAACAAAATCCACCAGTATATTTTGCTTAGAACTGTTTTGGACTGTTTTCGCATTTAATCTGTGCATATTTCACTCCCGATTCAGACGAGATGACTTTATCCCTAGACAAAGAAATATTATGGATAGAGGACTCATTTGAATTTTTTTGAAGTTGAGAACATCTTAATGATAGATTTGTTTATGACAAACATTGAGCTTTTTTCTTCACCAGACATTAAGTGATGGACTGGAGTGGTGTGGATTACTTGTGGATTATTGTGATGTTTTTATCAGCTGTTTGGATTCTCATTCTGACGGCACCCATTCACTGCAGAGGATCCATTGGTGAGCAAGTGATGTAATGCTACATTTCTCTAAATCTGTTCTGATGAAGAAACAAACTCATCTACATCTTGGATGGCCTGAGGATGAGTACATTTTCAGCTAATTTTAATTTTTGGGTGAACTATTCCTTTAAATATACTTCCAAATGAATGTACTGGAAGGGGTGTGTCCATATACAGTAATTCAGCCAATCACCAAGTGTGTTTGTGTTCTGTAGCCTCTGGTACAGATGAAAGAGTCGTTCAGTCTATGCGAGCGAGATCTCGTCTCCGGTTCCCTCGCCATGGCAACAGCACAGACAGTCGTTTACACTAAGAAGAGCGGGAGTGCCGACATGACCTCTGACCTTTCATTTAACTCTAAGAACAACTCTGTGACCCGCAGCTCCTCGGACACTCCCACAATCATCATCAGTCCAGCTTCAGAGAGCAACATGAGAGAAGATACAGTAGGAGAAGAAAAGTCTGGATCTCACTGTCAGGACTTAATGTTTGACCTTACAAACATAAAATGCCCTGCAGAGCTACTGGACACTAAAGAGAGATTTTTCACATGAACCAAGCAGCACTGATCTGACACTGTTAAATAAACTCTGATTCTAACTAGATGTGAATGATTTGTGCATATGATGATCAGACCTTATCTGTTTTTATTGAAAAGTGACATTTTTTGCCAAAAGAAATGATAAAAAATAATATATTTGTGCAATCCTTTTGTCTTCGCACACATAAACCTCATGGATCAGAAGAGTTTCTCCACACATACTGATAAATATGTTTTAAGTTAGTGATGTTGTGGTGTTTATTGATCAGTGTTGTGGGGGAAAATAAAATCTAAATAAAATCTGTGTTTTTGCCTTGCTGTCTAGTACACTAAAAGGTTTAGATTTTAAATAGATCCCTTCCAATTTTAAAAATATATTAATATTTAATTTAATACATTATAAAAAGTTTTTTTTTCTTTTTTTTTTTTTTTTTAACAAAAAATGGCTTATTTTAATGACCAAAAAGCACATTTACATGTATTTATTTCATCAGCTTTTCTTTAGCTAAAGCAATTTACAAAATTGAAGGGAAAAAAAAAAATTTTTTTTGAAGTTGTAAATATAGATTATAAGGTTATGTTTTATGAGAAAATACTATTTCTTTCAACTTCAAAGTTTAATTAAATTTCTGAGTGAAAATTATTTCACCACCAAAGCTTTTTCTGTGTTGTTTAGCTTTGTTCAGTTTTTTAGTTAAATTTTTTTTTTTTTTTTTTTTTTGCAATAGCTACAAACCAATATTTGTTGCCAAAGCCCCTACATAGTGATAAATTGGTCTAGTCCAAGTCAGTAGGTATATATACAGCAAGTATGATGAAAGTCTTTGAACTCTCTTTCAGTCTCTCTCTTTTTTTTTTTTAAACAAAATAATTGGTAATTGACAAAAGCTAACATAATTCATTTATATCATATAAATATACTGTTGGCATTACCATAGAAATGTCCAAATATCCTAGAAGACAAAGAGCTTCATTTTCATCCTTCATCCAGCAGAGGACGCTGCATCTCATGCAATCATAACCTGTTTAAACGATTCCCAGATTATCTTTAATGCAAAATTGATTAACTTTTAAGTAAATAATGTAACTATTGTCTCACCGTCAAGTACCTTAATATCTGTAACACTAGCCTGTGGTTCAAAGAGATTTGACCGTATTTAGAGCGCACTGATGTCTAAACAGTCCCCTCATTTGTCTCTGTTGCTTTGTGAGTGCATTAGCCAGAGCATAAAATAAACTCTAATCACTCTCACTGCTATTTCTAGAGGAGAGTTTGAACTAGAGTACATTATTGATCCCCATTCTTTGTACAGATCCTAATAATAACCTCTTTATGCAATGGCGTGGTCTGTGTTTACACTACATCCTATTTAGCCCCCATTAACATCAATGCGCATGCTTTTAGACTGTCTGTGTGAGGTTTTCAACCGTTGTCTAACATGTCAGACTGTTTAAACAGTCTGTAGTGTCTGTAAAAGCTGTCGTCCTGTGGATGGAGGGGAAGGCCAGACAGGGCCTGTGTGATTTAGGTACTATGCTGTGCAGTAATGACTGTTATCTCTCTCTGAATGTGAGGATTGTTGGGTTTCATCATTAATCATTACTTATCTGACTGATTCAGTATGGTAGTAACACTTTTCCTCAAACTTGTAAAGCCGCACCTTTTGAGGCCACTTTCTCTGAAACCTGCACCACCAAGTAAAAAGTATTATTTAATAAGACTGAAACAATCTGACTACATTAAGTCATTTTATGTTAACTGTAGACATTATACAATACATTGAGGTAGTTTTAACATTGAGGTAGATTTATTTTGCATTTTATTTTGTATTTTATTTATTTTACATAACTTTATCAATATATATTGTACTGAATATATCATATATATATTCAGCTATTTTAATTTTACACAACTTTGCCACGGCATTCTATTTATAATTGGCACAAAGTGTTTTTTTGTTTGTTTGTTTTTTTCCACTTTATTTGTACATTTTCAAGTATTACAAAATTTTCAATAGCATTGAAATGTTTAAATAGCGTTTTAACACGACTATATATAAAGAATGGAGATCTGAACCCCCCTCAATATAATTCAACTATACTTAATTTTATTTTTATTTTATTACAGAACTTTATTGCATGGACAGTATATAAGCTGCTTAATATTAGTACAAAATATTAGTCTGGCAATGTAGCGTCCATTTAAAGTAAAAAAAAAAAAAAAAAGAAAAAAGAAAGGTTTATGGGGGTTGCGGGAAGGTCTTTTTCTGCAGGTCCAGCCCATGTTTGATGACGTCACTTGCGGAGGAACCTTGAGCCTCGCAGCGCCGCAGCAGCCGCACAGACGCGACGCGACGCGACCCACGCGACTCACCTTCAGACCTGCACGCACAGGTAAGCGTGAGCTCATCACATCACACAAGAAAGGACAAACTTTAAAACTGTCCTAGGAGCACAGCCACGTGAATCAAGGGTTTTACATGGATTTCAGTTAAATACTTTTTAGTGTGTGGGAAAACGGGGCAAGTTGTCACTACAGCACTTGCTGTTTATTGACACCGATTTGAGAAGAATACGTTTGTTTAAAATGTGAAACACTATCTTAAGTAAAAATAAGTAAACATAAAATAAACATTCTGTATTTAAAATGCAAAATGTAAAGAGTAAGACTATTCTGAAAAATAACTTTTAAAAATTATAATAAAAATATACCATTGTTTTGTTCAAAAGAACAGATAAAAATTAGAACATTATATAAATGTAACAACATGCCCCAACCCGATTCCCTTGTTTTAGGAACACAGTTAAACCCTTTGGCTTGTATCTTCTTTCATTATATTTATCTGCCTTCTAGTGATGCATGACAGTGTTTGTGTGTGTGTGTAGCTACATTTAATTAAAATAAATAAATAAATAAATATGTTGAAAGTAAGTCAACTAAATTTGTTTATTTAAATGTAGCTAAAATAAATTGATTGCAACCACTTACCTTACAAAAATTTTGTAAATTCAATGAATCTTTTTTTTTTTTCAGTGAACTATAGAAAACTATGATGACATTGGTTATTTAGTTATACTAATTCATGAGGGTTTTGAGTGAGTTTTTTTAAAAACCACACTGATATTCACTGATGAAATTAATGAATGCATGCAGTTTTTATTTAATTTATTTTTTGAAATATGTTAGATTTGAAAAACAAAGTTTAGCAAAGTTCATCTTTGTGTTGACATGGCATGCCTACAAGTTGCCTAATAATATACATAACAAATGGAGTAAATGTTGAGTGTGAAATAGAGAGAATAAACTGAAATCAACAGCGATCAACGATTAGCATTTGGTAGTGTTCTTCAGGAGCTGTAATGTCTCATGATGTCTCGGGGGGCTCCATATGGGTGGGGGATGTCATATGTTATTCAGGCTTCATCTTATTTTATCTTTTTGGATAAACTGTTTCTAGCTTCTTTGCAATGTCTGTTTGGCTTTATAAAATGTGCCACTTTATTGTATACTTACATTTTTTTGAATGAAATTGCATGCATATATCTTTGTGGTCACTGACTCATTCACATATAAGCACAGCAAGCAGATGCTCAGATGCGCAGACACTGTTTCATTATTTATTTTTAGCATGCAGAACATTGATTGGTCCTTGTGAAGATTGCTCACTGTTCCAGGAACTAGCACCTTTTGGGGCTTTAGTTATTGCTGTAGCAGTGTTTCAAAAAGTCAAGCATTACTCTTGCTCTTATTTAGAGATTTGAACAAACTCCAAACCCAACTGCAAGTATTTAACTTCAGTGTTTAACCCGTCCTACAGTGCTTGTGCTCCAGACATGAATGATACCTAACATCTTTTCTATGCAATTAGAGTTCCAGGTTTGAAAGTGTTGTCAGCAGGTATCAGACGACTGCATTAGTTACTCTTTTGGAGTAATTGCATTGATTCAGTGCAGACAGATCGGGATTAAATTGGATTAGTGTGAAGTCGCATACAGCCAGACAGTTTCTGTGTGTTCATGTGCATGATATTTTTATTCAGAAATTTCTCTAACACACACTCTAATGGTGACTTATATGTGGTTAATGCAGTTAAATCTCTTTGTAATGCTAATGAATCAGATCATCTATGACCAGCGCCCAGAAGAAACACAACACAAAGCAGCAATCTGTTTTCTTTGAGTCTCCCACTGGAGTCGCTGGATCTATAACGCATGTTGTTGGAGAAAACTGTAAACCAGAGAGGCACTTAATCCGACAGCTATTATGAACACACACACACGCACACAGATATCATGTATAGTTCTGGCTTTGGTCTCAGCTGTTCTCCCTCAAGCCTAAAGCTACTTACTGCCGCCACTCAGCGTGCCTCTGAACGCTCTATTGTGTGTATTCGCATATATCATTTATCATATGCCACTAATGTGATTTCCTTATTGTGTACTGCTGCACTTCTGTGGCAAGAGATATGAGTGTGTGTGTGGACAGAGGGATGAACACATGGAGTGTGATGAATTTTAAACTATTGATATTATATCTGGGTCAGATTCTGGACAAACCCCTCACTCAACACACACACACACACACACACACACACAGACAGACGGTCAGTGATCCCCAGACTGCCTGAGGACTGACCTTATGGCTTCTCATTGTATTCAGACTTTGTTGCTGAACATTTTCTTCCATTCTTTCCTGTACATTGAAGTACAATATGTATGTGGTGTGTATGTATGTGTGTGTCTGGATATATAATTAATAATCACCTGTCTATTGTCCAGCTCTGAACTCACATCCTCTTCCTCTCCACCCTGACCGGCAGCATGCCAATACATGTGTTGTAGTTTATCAAAATTTAGAAATATATAAAGATATAGAGATAGATCCATCCATCCATCCATCTATCATTAGAGTGTTCTGTGGTTTGTTCTATGGTTCGCTTTATTCATCCATCCATCCATCCATCCATCCATCCATCCATCTATCATTAGAGTGTTCTGTGGTTTGTTCAATGGTTCGCTTTATTCATCCATCCATCCATCCATCCATCCATCCATCCATCCATCCATCTGTCATCTTCCTATCTTTCCAACCATCATTCTATCTATCCATCAGCCTGTCCATTCATCCATCTGTCTATTTTTCTATCATCTTTGAATCTCGGTCCATCCATCCATCCATCCATCCATCCATCCATCCATCATCTTTCAGACTTCTATCTATTCATCTGTCCATCCATCCATCTACCTGTCATCACCCATCCATTGTCCATCCGTCTATCCATCATCCTTCTACCAGTCCATCATCCATCCATCCATCCATCCATCCATCCATCCATCCATCCATCCATCATCTTTCAATCTTCTATCTGTTCATCCATCCTTCCATCCATCTACCTGTCATCATCCATCCATTGTCCATCCGTCTATCCATCATCCTTCTACCAGTCCATAATCTATCCATCCATCCATCCATCCATCCATCCATCATCTTTCAATCTTCTATCTGTTCATCCATCCTTCCATCCATCTACCTGTCATCATCCATCCATTGTCCATCCGTCTATCCATCATCCTTCTACCAGTCCATCATCTATCCATCCATCCATCCATCCATCCATCCAACCATCCATCATCTTTCAATCTTCTATCTGTTCATCCGTCCATCCATCCATCTACCTGTCATCATCCATCCATTGTCCATCCGTCTATCCATCATCCTTCTACCAGTCTATCATCTATCCATCTGTCCGTCCATCCATCCGTCCATCCATCCATCCATCCATCCATCCATCCATCATCTTTCAATCTTGTATCTGTTCATCCATCCATCCATCCATCTACCTGTCATCACCCATCCATTGTCCATCCATCTATCCATCATCCTTCTACCAGTCCATCATCCATCCATCCATCCATCCATCCATCCATCATTTTTCAATCTCCTATCTGTTCATCCATCCATTGTCAATCCGTCTATCCATCATCCTTCTACCAGTCCATCATCTATCATTTGTCCATCCATCCATCCATCCATCTTTCGATCTTCCATCCGTCCAACCGTCTGTCCAATCTTCTATCCATTCATCCCTCCATCTATCTGTCTATCATTCATCCATTGTCTGTCTGTCTATCCATCATCCTTCTACCAATATATAATCTATCCATCTGTCCATCCATTCCATTCATCCATCCATTCTTCTACCTGTCTATTATCAATCCACCCATCCATCCAACCATCCGTCTATCAATGATATTTGTACAAAATGGGAAATTGTAGTGCAACAGTAGCCATGCACAATCAACATAGCACTTTACAACATAATAGAAACATTACTATAATTTTCCATCATTTGGGTTTGTTTAATGAGAGTAACATTTGTCTTACTGATAGCAGATGAAGAGCATTCTAGATAATGCATGATGACAGCATCACATGTGAATCTCATCTGTATTCCAGTGTTTAGAGTAGTCTTACTCTCTTCCCATGACGAATTATTGGACAATATGAGCAATAGACAGAGATACTGGCAGGCTAAAGCATTCTCTCTTGAAATGTGCCGATGACGGGACACCCATCTGACCCGTGGAACATTCCAGTGTCTGATCCTGATCGTCTAATCTCAGGACCTTTGTTTTGGGCTCTGGTGGCTTTATGATGGTTCCTCCTTAATATTTGGCAGCATGTCTAGGGTCTGTTCCCAAAATATCAGCGTGTAAGCCTAGAACCCCCATCCCAACCCCCAAAATACACACACACCCCCTCTGATAGATGGGTATAAATGGACAATCTGCTGTCTGTGTGGATCATTTGGTGTCAGACCTTACGACTTGCATTGCAGAGAAGTTTGTGTTTCTTTTTGTCAAGGTTGTTGCTTTCTGAAGGTAAATATATCTGAATAACATATGCAGAATGATTACTTCGCTTTAGCTTTGTTAAATGCATGTTAACTTACGCATAATGTATTATTTGACTGTTTGTTGTATTACATTACTGTTCAGAAGCTTGTTTAATGCTTTTAGCAAGGATGCAATAAATTGATCAAAAGTGATAGTAAAGACATTTTTATTTTAAATAAATGCTGTTTTTTGAACTTTATTTATGAAAGAATGCTGAAAATTTTTTATGGTTTCCACAAAAATATTAAGCAGCATTATGAAAATCAGTATGCTAGAATGATTTCTGAAGGATCATGTGACACTGAAGACTGGAGAAATGATGCTGAAAATTCTGCTTTGCATCACATAAATAAATTACATTTTAAATTATATTCAAATAGTAAATCATTTTTTTTTAATTGTAATAATATTTCCTAATATTGTGTTTTTTTCTGTATTTTTGACCAAATAAATGCAGCCTTGGTGAGCATTAAAATATCTAAATAAATCTTAATAATAAAAAATCTTACCAATGCCAAACTTTTGAACTGAAGTGTATGTAAAACCAACTTTTTTTTATTTTTATTTTTTATTGACACTGAGCATGTTTTTTTAAAAAATATATCTTTTATACTGCTTTCTGCTACTAAACTTCATTAGCAGTGTTTCACAAGGAAAACATCCCTATTTCTATTGCTCAGAAACTTTGAACAGGTTTTTGCAAGTCAAAACGACCCTAAACACTTTAACAACAGCATAGAAATGCCTTGGCAACCTCCGAGCATTGAGTTTTTCCACTCACATTTTATTTAGAAAAAGTAAAAATCTAGTTCTAAATCACAAGCATTTTCAACGGTGTCTGACTGAACACTTCTGCTTCTGCCCCTCTCTCTCTCTCTCTCTCTCTCTCTCTCTCTCTCTCTCTCTCTCTCTCTCTCTCTCTCTCTCTCTCTCTCTCTCTCTCTGTCTTTCCAGGGCATTCTGTGAGGAGTTTCTGAGTGTTTGGCAGACTCTGTGAGTGTGTTTTATATCAGACAGCTATGAGTGGTAAATACAGTGTGGTGTTACAGGGTCCGGCCCCATGGGGCTTCAGACTGCAGGGGGGGAAAGACTTCAACATGCCTCTCTCCATTTCACGGGTGAGTACGAACACACACTCATTCAAACATGATACACCCCTTCTGACCCCCCGACACCATCTTGTACCCTTTAATGATCTCTCGCCTCCCTCTTTATTCTCTTTTTGTCTGTTTTTCTGTTGCTTTTGACCTCATTATGTATAGGGAAGAGAGGTGGAAGCTGTGTTTTGAAACTGTGCACAGTCTTTATAATGTCATCATATTTTTAGAAAATATTCATCATTTACAGCTGCCTGTGATTGAGAGATACACAGGAGAAAATATTTTTTGCATGTCAAATTAAATCAAACCCATGTATTAAAATATACACTATTAAAAGTTTGGGGTCTATAAAATGTTTAATGTTTTGGAAGTCTCTTCTGCTCACCAAGGCTGCATTTATTTGATTAAAAATTCAGTACAACTGTAATATTGTGAAAGATGATTACAATATAAAGTATTTAAGAAATATCTAAAATATTTTATATTTTAATACATGTTATATGGTCCTTGAGAAATCATTCTGATATGATCATTTGTAGCTCAACATTTATTGTTATTATCAGTGTCAAAAACAGTTGTGCTGCTTCATATTTTTGTGGAAACTGTGATACATTTTTCAGGACTCTTGATTTGAATAAAAACTACTTCTTATAATCTAACTTTATAAATGTCCCTACTGTAATTTTTGATCAATTACATCATCCTCTCTGAATAAAAATATAAATTAAATATAAATCTTGCTGACCCCAAACTTTTGAACAGTAGTGTATATCATACATATTGGTGAATTGCCGCTGTATAAAGCAATTAAAATTATTTGATTAAAAATGAATTATAAATGATTAAATAAAGCATTTTTTCCCAGACTTACATCAGTAGCTAAATGGTTTTGGGGTAAATTATATATGCAAGAAATACTTTTGCAAATATCAGTACAAAACTGTCTCTTTGCAATTAAAATATTCTTACTTTTAAACTTTTTCTTTGCAAGTTTATGAAAATGCAAATAGTGTGCATAAAAAAAATTGGGATTGCGTTTATACAGTGTTTTATTAGCTCTAACAGAAGAGCATGCCACTAGCAAAGCCAGCAGTTTAATTTCCAGAGAGTGCATGAATTAAAAAGATATATAGCTGAAATGCAATGCAAATAACTTTGGATAAAAGCATCTGCCAAATGCTGAATAATTGTTTTCTGTATTCATACATTACAACTTAGTCTTGATGTGGACTATTTTTGACAAGATGTATTTCTGTGTCTGTATATTTATTGGTGCTTTTTTTCTAATGTCACTTGATAGCAGATATTCTAAAATATAATTAAGACTCTTAGTTTTACCTCCATCTCATTTGGTCTTGACTACAGGACAAACTTAAGACACGAGTGGCACAGCTTACCCCACTCCCCCCTGAATATTAATCTCTTTATCTGTTAAGTGATCTGTGTAACCTTTCCTTTCCACCTGTTCATACTTTTTTATTTCCTAATGAGTCTTCCACCCTCTCTCTATCTACAGTATCTCTCTCATACACACACACACACTCGCTCAGATGCACTTATGTCACACACCCGTTTGGGCTGCCAATACATGACAGCTATCATACAATGCCATCTGGCAGAGGAGTGATGTAAATGACCTTCTGATTGATTTTCCTTGCCTCTCTCTATTTCTTTCCCTCCCCCTCTCCAGATTCTTCCTGCTTTTCTTTTGCCCTCCCCTCTTCATCTCAGTGTTTTTATGTCTTTATTTATTTTATTATTTATTTTTAATTATGCTGTTGTGTTTTACAAGCTATTTTTACAGTGTTATTATATTTTATTTTTTATTATTTATATTATTTTCAAATAAAATTAATAAAATAAAATGAAATATTTTATTTTATTAATTATTTTATTTTATTTTAAAACAATTATTAAAAAAATACAAAAATATTACAATACAATAAAGTTTAATTAAAATAAAATAAAAAATAATTTATGATGTGCATTCAATATATGCATTGGACAATTTTATATTTATTTTTTCAGTCAGACAGTGATTCCTCACATTAGAGTTTGTGATGTTGTGGTTCGTCTGGCTGCTGGTTGGTCTGGTTTGTGGCTTAGAGCGCTTTATATGGGAAGCCAGTGAAAATATTTTATCAATAGAGTGAGAGCTCTTTCGGATCCCGCTACAGACGTTACTCACACTCCATAAAAGATGTTATTTCAACTTCAGATCCTCAGTAAAATCTGGGAGCACAGGCGTCAGCTAGCTGGACACATCATAAATCTATGATTTACAGTCTTGTGTTGTTGAGAAGTCAGTATTAGTGATGCTAGTCACTGCATTTGTCAGTATTGGGACAGTAGCTCAGCTGTTTACAAAACTAATGAAGTCTTTCCAGCATTTCTAGCAACATTTTTCCAACAATCAGTGTGATAAGTAAACTATTAAAAAGTTTATTTAAATAAATAAAATTCTGTATATTTATTTATTTAATTATATAATTAAATTATTTATTTAATTAATATATATTTATTCTCATTAATTTAATGATTTTTTTTAAATTTATTTTATTATTATTATTATTATTATTATTATTAAATTAAATTTTAATTTAATTAAAATTTTATTTTATTGGTTGTATTTCATGGAAAACTTGATGCAGTGACCAATCAGAATCAGGTATTCTACACTATTTATTGGCGTCAGTGATTCCATGAAGAACCTTTATGAAGCTTTGCATTCCACAAAAGGTTCTTTATAGTGAAAAAAAATATTTCTTTAGATTTCTAAAATGTTCTTCACACTAAGAAATCGCTCTTTTAAGAACCAAAAATGGCATCCCCTTTCACAAACTTTATTTTTAAGAGTGTGGAGAGCCATGTGTGTATCCTGACTGAAGTTTAACTACTTAAAACAGACCTGCTGCCTCAAGTTTTGTCTTGCATTTCTCATGACATCATCTCCAGAGGAGTGTGTATGTATGGGTGATAAACTTTTTGTCGCTGATAAGATAAAACGAGAATGTTCCAGCTCATGCGATGGTAAAGTTAGCTGCTTTCTCAGAGGTCCTCTGCAGGTTTCAGCCGTGAGGATTAAGCTGCAGTTTTTCTGGCGGGAATTTGTAGGTTGCAGATGCAGTATTTCTTCGAGCGTTTGTGCTGATTTCAGACAGGACGGGCGCTGTGACAGGTTTAGACTGTAAATAAACCTTTGTGGGGAGTGTGTCAGGTTTGGACGTGTGCGGGTCTGAGGTTGTGGGATTGTGATTTTATTTTTATTTTTTATTTTTTGTGTGAAAAGCGGTGGGAAGTTTGGGTTGGTTTGGACCTTCGCTGTACCTCAGCCAGCTTTACAGAGATTTAATATTCTGAGTTCTGGTTTATGGTGGGATTTAATACAGGGATCTGGTCTAAACTAGGCTTTATAAGACTGTGGTTTGGAGCTGCTGCTACGTTCTGGTTAGTGTCAGTACACAGGATCACAGCTGGGTGTGCGTTCTGTTTCTCTCTTTCTGTACTGTTGTACCATCTGATACCAATATGGAGATACCACTACAGATGTTTTCTCTCTCTAGATTTGAAGGAAATGTGATTTGCCTGCGTAAAACCTGCCACAACAAAGCTAGGAGGATGGTGCCGGTGGTTGCTAGGATGTTACTGTGTGGTTGTTAAGGTGTTCAGAATGTTGTTTAATGGTATACAGTTTCTAGAATGTTGTGGGTGGTTGCTAGGATGTTACTGTGTGGTTGCTAAGGTGTTCAGAATGTTGTTTAAGAGTATGTTGTTTCTAGAATGTTGTGGGTGGTTGCTAGGGTGTAACTGTGTGGTTGCTAAGGTGTTCAAAATGTTGTTTTTTGTAACAGTAGGCCTATACAGTTTCTAGAATGTTGTGGTTGGTTTCTAGGGTGTTACTATGTGGTTGCTAAGGCGTTTAGAATGTTTTTGTTAACAGTAAACAGTTTCTAGAATGTTGTGAGTGGTTGCTAGGGTGTTACTGTGTGGTTGCTAAGGTGTTCAGAATGTTTTTGTTAACAGTAAACAGTTTCTAGAATGTTGTGAGTGGTTGCTAGGGTGTTACTATGTGGTTGCTAAGGTGTTCAGAATGTTTTTGTTAACGGTATACAGTTTCTAGAATGTTGTGGGTGGTTGTTGTTAGGGTGTTGCTGTGAGGTTGCTAAGGTGTTCAGAGTGTTGTTTAAGAGTATACAGTTTCTAGAATTTTGTGGTTGGTTTCTAGGGTGTTACTGTCAGACTTGTGTTCATGTGTCTTGTGTTTTTCTCCACACATGCTCCCGGTGTCCCTGTGTTTATGCCCATATTTGGTTTTTCCTGTTCCTGTTCTTGATTGTGTTGATTATTTCCTTGGTTTCAGCTGCGTCTGATTAATTATCTAGTTTACTCTCCTGCTATTTAAGCCCAGTGTCTTTCCATGTCTAGTGTCCAGTATTGTTTGTCAGCCATCCCTCTACGTGTGTGTCCCTGCCTTATTTGAAGAATAAAGACAATTTGTTAATACTCCCTCGTCTCCCCGTCTCCTACACAGTAGGTGGATCATGACAGTTACTGTGTAGTTGCTAAGGTTTTCAGAATGTTTTTGTTAACAGTATACGGTTGCGACTGTAATTGACTGTAATTTAAATCAGTGTAATTTTTACCTAAAATTAAAACTATCAAAAATTGTTGAATGAAATGAAAGATACACACACACACACACACAGGAAAGAACATGTATCTGTTGTATCCATTTAATGCCCCTTGTGAGAAAACATGTAATGAAGATTTCTCTGCTCCTCCTGAAACCTGATATAGTCATTTCACTGAATTATTAATGACATGTAGTACAAAGTGCAGTACAAGTACAAACTGTACCGCTTCTCCTGATCATGTCAGCAGATTGTGCTTCCAGTCTCACCTATAAATCTGTCCAAAACCGCCTGCCAGATTCCACGTGAAAGTGAGACGAGCAGGAAACAAACTCAACCATTCATTCAGCCATTTATGCTGTTTGATTACACAGCGCTATGGAGTACTTGATTGATTGGTCATTCAGTGGTCAAAACCGTTCAAAAGTTTGAAGATGATACATTTTTCATTTTAAAATGTTTTTGAAAGAAGTCTCTAATGCTCATCAAGGCTTCATTTGGTCAAACATACAGTAAAAACAGAAATATTGTGAAATATTATTACAATTTAAAATAACTATATTCTATTTGAATATATTTTAAAATGTAATTTGTTCCTGTGGTGCAAAGCTGACTTTTCTGCATCATTACTCCAGTCTGCAGTGTCACATGATCCTTCAGAAATCATTCTAATATGCTGTTTTGCTGTTCAAGAGACATTTTTTTTCTTAATTCTTAATACTTTTGTAGAAACTGTGTAGAACTGTCACTTTTGATCAATTTAATGCATCCTTGCTGAATAAAAGTACTAATTTCTTTAAAAAAAATTGCATACTTATTTAATATTTAATTTTTATATACTTGAATATTTTAACAAGAACTTCTCTTTAAAACTAGAATGAATGGTTTTGTATTTAATTTTAAAAAACAAAACAAAACAAAACAAAAAATCCTACGGTACGGAAAATTCCCCTTAATTGAATAATCACCCATTTTTTATATTGTTGTAGCACCAGAAACAAACACAAGCATTCATTACGATCCAAGACTAAATGAAATGCCCCTCTGTCTGACTTTTCGAACACATGGCTAAATTATTTGCGCAGATCTGTTCTGTGTAACGTGATGAAGCAAATGGTATCTGTCTCACACACTTCATCTGAATATTACCGCACTCATTCTCTCAGCAGTGACGTTTCTTGACAATTTTGGCCACTTTCTATATACAGACTGTGTTCTGCTTGGAGTATTGATTTCAACAGCACTCGCGCCGTACCTCAGACACACACATAAGACATTTTATGAGTATTCACAGCTAGTTTATGTGTGTTTAGATTAAACTTAATGAACGCACCTAGTTTAGCTGAACGGGGTGGCGTGTCTCTGAGGGACGTTTATGAAGTTGAATGAACCTTCTGTTCACTGTTCACCTAGCAGCCGTGCAACACCTTCAGAAACAGTAAAACCACTGATGCTGGAGTGTCAGACCATCTGTATGCGGTATGACTTCATGGTTATGCTGTGTAAAATCACCATCTGTTGTATTTCAGGTTTTCATGTGCTGTGGTGTGATTGGGAAACTGAATGCATTCGTGAAGAAAACATGAATGAGATTTTATATCTGCTATTGTATATAATGCTTTTATGTTGTATAGAAGGAAGCAGTGTGAAATTTTTGCTGAACATCTCCTTTTGTGGGCCAATGATCATTTTAAAGGAATAGTTCATCCAGAATGAAAACTGGCCATTCTTAGGCCAGATTAGGAAATCTTAGGCCATTCAAGATGTAGATGAGTTTGTTTCTTCATCAGTTTTGGAGAAATATAGCATTACAGTACATCACTTGCTCAGCAATGCCTCCTCTGCAGTGAATGGGTGCCGTCAGAATGAGAGTCCAAACAGCTGATAAAAACATCACAATAATTCACAAGTAATCCACACCACTCCAGTCCATCATGTCTTGTGAAGTGAAAAGCGGCATGTTTGTAAGAAACCAATCCATCCAGACTTTTTTAACTTTAAACTGTCATTTCTGGCCAAAATACAAGTTCTCTATCCGTAATAAGAATTCCTCCAGTAAAAAAAGTCCATCCTCTGTTGTCCTCACACATCAAAGTCCACCAACATATTAGTTTAGATCTTGTTTTGGACTGTTTTTGCTTGTAAACGGTGCTTGATCTGTGCAGATTTCTCTCCCGATTCAGACCAGGAGAATTTTACACCGGAGAAACCAATATTATGGATACAGTACTTGTATCCAAAAGCAATGGTTTGAAGATAAAAGCATCTTAATGATGGATTTGTTTTTTAGAAACAGGCAGCTTTTCACTTCACAAGACATTAACTGATGGACGGGAGTGGTGTGGATCACTTGTGGATTATTGTTTTGTTTTTATCAGCTGTTTGGACTCTTATTCTGATGGCACCCATTCACTGCAGAGGATCTATTGCTGAGCAAGTGATGTAATGCTACATTTCTCCAAATTCTGATGAAGAAACAATCTCATCTACATCTGGGATGGTCTGAGGGTGACAACATTTTCAGCAATTTTTTTATTGTTTGAGTGAACTATTCCAAGAATGACCAAATTTCTATACTGTTATATAACTATGCTTTCTTCTTTGCAAGCATAGTTTGGCATTAAGTGTCAATTGTCCCTTGAAAACATTTGGCACTAGTGCTCTAACCAGCACTGAAACCAGCAACTCTCTAATTACTGGTGTGGCATCTCGACTTTCAAAACCACTGTTACACCACATGAGTAAACAAGTCGTGAAAATATTTAGCACCAGATTCAGGCCCAGCTAAAACACACCAAAATATGTGTTCGCATACAGGCTGCCGGAGTAACCTGTCATTCAGAACATGCATGACTTATTTTTTTACGAGCACAAAAGAACTAAGCAGAATTTTAATGTTGTTTTTTCCGTGCAATGAAAGCATAGAGCGACCAAGGTCTAAAAATGGCCAAAAAGTTCAATGTGTATTTTTTTTTTTAAAGAAATTTATAATTTCATTCAGCGAAGATGCATTAAACTGATCAAAAGTGACAAAAGTAAAGACATTTATAATGTTGCAAAAGATTTCTATTTCAAATACTGTAAATGCTGTTCTTTGAACTTTCTATTCATCAAAGAATCCTGAAAAAAAATATATCACCATTTTCACAGAAATACTGTATGGAGCAGCACAACTGTTTTCAACATTAATAATAAGAAGAAATGTTTCTTGTGCAGCAAATCAGCATATTAGAATGATTTCTGAAGGATCATGTGACACTGAAGACTCGAGTAATGATGCTGAAAATTCATCACAGGAATAAACTACATTTTAAAATATATTACAATAGAACATAGTTATTTTAAATTCTAAGAATATTTCACAATTTTACTTGTATTTTGATTAAATAAATGCAAAAGTTGACCCCAAACTTTTAAACAGTATTGTGATGTATTGTCCAGGAGTTAAGTTATAATCATAGTAGTTCACTTTCAAGTCAAAATTGAATGTTATCAATTTATTACAAAAAGAGAGCACATGTTCTTGCTCAAATTGTGATATTTATTTAATATCTTTTATATCTGCAGCTCTGAAACTCTGTAAGTCAGTGAATAAATGCATGAATTTTCATCTTGGCTGCATTTTTTGTCTTTAAAGACTCAAACCAGAGTTTGTCTTTGTCCTACGGATGAATCAGAACGACCTGACCCCATTCACTAAACATACATACATTTGTATGCAAATTCACACTCTTACACACATGCTTCATCTTCTTCCATCAGATCTCATATTGGTCCCATTTCCTTTCTTTTGAAACACACTTCCTGATTTCAGATGTGTTTATGTGTGTAGTGTCCGCTGTTGTCCTCGAGGGCACAGCATGCAACTGAACTCAATCAAAGACCAACATGCCACATGTTCTCAAGCGCATTAATGAGAGAACCCAAGAAGCGTTTACAATCACACACGACGGCTCAAAAACAACCCCAAAACACGTGTTTGCGAGTTAATTATGTGTTTCCACCTCCAAATTGGCTTTGCTTTAGCTATCCTGAGATTGTGGTTTCGTGAAAAACAGCATCGGCGTTGTCTTTGGGTGCCGTTGCGCTGTAATTACTCTCAGATGCTCTTTGTGTTTTATTTCTGTTTACTCTCCAGTGGAAACAGAAGTTATGACAGGAATCAAAGAACGCGGCGCGCTTTTGTGTTATTGCGGCATTAAACCAGCGATGCTGCATACTTGTACCACGTTTTCATCCAGGTTCTTGTCTTTTCGCCGCATAAATGTTTTCTCGAGTGCAACAGAAAGAGCACCGCTTTCATGCAGGATTGTGGCAAAACATTGATGAATGAGATGTAGTCTCAGATGTTTACAGCGTCTCGTATAAAAGGCAGCTGAGCACACATGAACACATATGTCTGCCATCTGCAGGGTTTGTGTTTATATAAGATAATCTTATTAAAGAGGTGGTCATGTGATAATTGAAGAGCACTTGAGTGGTTTGAGACAGAAAGCGGACTGCGGTCTGCAGTCGCAGGAACTTCAGCCCTGCTGTAATGTCATGCTCCACTTGCGCATCAGGCTGGGATTTCAGAGTTATCTTTACTTAAATTCTGTTTGAATTGACCCAACCGCACCAGCCTCAGGTTCGCAGGGGCGTCCGCTATGATTTACGCACCACTTGAACTGGGTTTTTTTTTTTTTTTTGCATTAAACATGAACTTTTGTCTTGAGTTGTTTACTGTTGAAAGCTCAGCTGTGTTTTGAAGTGAATCTCTTTTACTGATACTCTCTTATTGTTTCCTAAAGCTTTTACGGTGAAACTTTACCTGAGTTCAAAAGTGCAGGTTATATGTCTGTTTTTAGTCACTTTTATTTGAATTCTGATTTGTACGGAACAATACTGTTCAAAAGTTCAAAAGGGGTCAGTAAGATCTAATTAATGCTTTTATTCAGCAAGGATGCATTAAATTGATCAGAAGTGGCAGTGAAGACATTTATAATGTTACAAAAGATTTTTATTTCAAATAAATGCTTTTCTTTTGAACCTTCTTTTCATCAAAAATCTTGAAAAAGTCATGGTTTTCATAAAAACATTATTTTCGACATTTATAATAATATGAAATGTTTCTTGAGCAGCAAATCAGCATATTAGAATGATTTCTGAAGGATCATGAGACACTGAAGACTGGAGTAATGTTGCTGTAATGTACATTACATTTTACAGTATATCCAAATGCAAAACATTTATTTTAAATTGTAATGATATTTCACAGTATTACTGTTTTTACTGCATTTTGAGGAAGAGATTTCTTTAAAAAATAAAATTAAATAAATAAATAAAAATCTGCTGACCTCAAAATTTTAAACGGTAGTGTATGTTGAAATTGCATCAGCAAAAGTTCAGGATTGCCTTACTTCGTAAAAATTTGATTCTAAGTTAAAATATCATTCATTTGAGGTATTTTGTTATTTATATTTAAAAGAGCAATCAATTTGTGGCATATACAATATTTAACAATAAGATAAATATGGCTTGTTGTTTTCATCATTATCTGTGTGGTTTCAGCTGTCGGACGGAGGAAAGGCTGCTAAAGCAGGAGTGGCTGTGGGAGATCTGGTCCTGTCCATCGACGGCATCAGCACTGACAGCATGAACCACCTCGAGGCTCAGAATAAGATCAAATCCAGCACAGACAAACTCAACCTCTCCTTACAGAAGTAAGAATATGCATGCACTGCTTTGGTAATGGCCAAAAAAGTAATTTATTATGCTAAAAATGACAAATACATTTCATACATGATATAGGAAATAGTACTGTCCAGTATTCAAGTATGTGTCCTGGATAGTACAAACATGCACTATGTTTCTGCAGTGTGTATACTGTGCACATTATGCAAATTGCCTGTATGCACAGAATACACAAACAAACTTTGCCAAATGTGCAGTATACGGCAATGCATGGAATACTGTATCCCACAATGCGGTGTGCTTGCCTTGACCTTCAGATGGACTAACAGGGAAGTAATATTAAATTTATTTATTTATTTTTTTCTACTTTTTATCATTTCAAGATAACTATATATAGATAGATTTATTAAATGTATTTATTATTCACTAATTTAAATGAATTAATGTGTATTTATTATTCTTTTATTTTGTATTTTTTATTATTTTTAATTAATCCATTTATTTTTGTATTATGTTTTATTTATTATTTATTCATTTTTAATTCAGTCATTTATTTTATTTGTGTTTTTATTTATATATTTATGTATTTATTTATTATGCATTATTTATTATTCAACTATTTTTGTATTTTTCATTTATTTTATTTATGCGTCATTATTTTATTCATTTTTAATTAATTCATATTTATTTATTTGTTTGATTTATTTATTATAGTTTTTCTCAAGGTGATACCTGAATGCCACTCGCTGAATTAAACATGCAACATGAGATCATGTGAGAACAAAAGAAGTTCCCATTCTACTATTTGAAATGTTTATTATGGAATAATGCCTTCTGTTGTTTTTTTTCTTTTCTTTTTCAATTCTGAAATGTATTAAGAAAGTACACATTGACCAAAAGAGCTGTCAAGATCCAAACATGACAAAAAATGACCATGAATGTAATATTCCAAGACATTTTATAATTTTGTGAGAAACAATATGAAATCAAAATGTTACTGTAATGTAATCTTACCTTCACACAAATTTAAGAAGCCTTGAAAAATGAAAATCTACCATTTTGTTTGTTTATACAATGCATTGCTTATCTTTTGTTTGTTTATTTATTATAATTTGATGAATAAGGGAAGTCTCAGAAGTAATGAAGCTAAAACAATCAGACTGCACAAGCTCCACAGATGATCACAATCCTTTTGTGTAAGCACTCACATTCGATCTGTAGTATGTGCAGAGAACTAGTGGAGCACAATTGTCCAGTCTTTTGACTGGTTCTCTATGTGTTTGAGAGCAGAATAAGTGTGTTTTGTTTGCATGTGTGTGCCAGCTTCCTGTTTCCCTGTTTGGTCCACTAACGGAAAGTTTTGTCTCACTGTCAAGCCATGGGAATCACACACGCACATGCTGACATGTAAGACAGAGACTCGGTTTGCTCAGTGGTCTGGTGGAAAACATCAAGAGAGAGACTGGCACTGATGGACAGATGCATGAGCCATATCAAACACGACAATTATGAGAGAAAATATACTCAAACGTGTTTTTTTTTTCCAAGAGATTTATGCAAAGAAGCCTTTTTTTTGGAGATACGTTTAAAAATATTTCTGTCAGGACCACTATCATCAAAATGACCCCCCCCCCCCCCCCCCCCCCACGGGTAAACAGAACAGAACAAAGCAGATATCATTAATGTACTTAGTGATATTTAAGTGTAACACATTATTCAAGATAAAAGCAGTCTGATTCAACGAGGAATATCAGAAAGCCAAGCCCTGACTGTGGCAAAAGGAGGAGTTGGGGATGGAGGAGGGTAATTTGCTCCTGAGCAAGTGAAAAGCTGCTGAATAATACTGAATAGAGAATGCCGTAATAGGTGTCGTATTCCTATATGTAGATGTGATCAGTTGAGAGTCAGCCGATGCAAGCTTGACTCATGTAACCTGCCAGAACTAATGCTATTCGTTTAATTTAGGCCTAAATTTAAGATTTATATATTTGAATTGCATATAAAAAACCATGTTCATACTTTGTGTAATTTTTTTCACAATTAACAGATTTATACTGATTTGAGGCAGTTTAAATAAATGCATTTTAAAAGTATAATTATTTACATAGACCAACGCAGATGCAAATAACTAATAATAAACTATGCCATGATTTTTTTGAGTGCAGAAATCTTACTATTTTCTTACATATTTCATCAAAGGGGTCATATGACAATGCTAAAAATAACATTATTTTGTGTATTTGGTGTAATGCAATGTTTACGCGGTTCAAAAAACACATTATTTTCCACATACCGTAAATTATTGTTGCTCCTCTCTGCCCCGCCTTTCTGAAAGCATCGATTTTTACAAAGCTCATCGTTCTGAAAGCGCAGTGTGCTCTAATTGGCCAGCTATCCAGTGCGTTGTGATTGGCCGAATACCGAATACCGTTAACGCCCCTTACCATATTTGGCAACACACAGCGTCATGGCGGCAGCGGCAACAATACTACAGGGGGAATAAAAGTAATGCCTTCTTTCTTTGCGTAAACATTTGGGTGGTGTTATGCAAATCTTCCCACACAGTGACGTAAACATGTGGGACTTGTTTAAATGAGGCGTTTTAGGAAGGCGTGGATGAGTCTTAACGTTTATAAAGAATATCTCTTTGGGTTTGAGACTTTGGACTTTGCAACTTTATGGATCTTATGCACGAACAGCTTGTAACACTCCAAAGGCAAAAGAAAATTTGAAATCGCATCATATGACCCCTTTAATGTATGACTGACATATGCATCACAAGTTTATTAGTTTATTTATGTTAAAACTATGTAATCCAAATAAATGGAAATGTATTATTTATTCATTTTATTTATTTATTTATTTATTTATTTTGTATGCAATTCAACTCATAAATCTTACATTTAGGTCTATTTTTTTGTTTATTTGTTTTTTTGAGACTTCATCTCATCCATATTCAGGTTGACACTGTGTGCAGAGTGTTGTTTTGATATGTAGTGATGGTAAACTAATCACCTTCTCTGATTAGTATTAATAGAACTACACCAGCATCAGCACTATCTGAAACCAGCAGTGTGTGTCTGTGTGTGAAAGTTAATGACTGAAGTGTGATATGCAAGCCTTCTTCATGGTTCATACTTCTCTACGCAAGTATGTTAAAGCAAACGCTTCTGTCTACATGAGCTCCATTTCCTGCATTGTGGAATTCTGAAATGTGTCAGTGCAATTCATAGTGTTGCCTCTAGGGTACTACATATATTCAGGGTTATTACTAAAACTAAAACCATTAGGAAGAAAAAAAAAGAAAAACTTGGAATGAAATAATTTTTTTTTTTTAAAAAGTCAGCTTATTGCACAATTTCATTTGGTTTTACTTGAAGTACTAAAATAATGAAAACTAAAACTAAATATAAATAAAAATAACAAAAACTATTTTTTTTCCTGTTTTATTTTAGTTAGGCTGAAGGATTAGCAAGTTTGTTATTTTTATGATTTTTATTTTTATTTTGTCTATTTAGTTTATATATACAGTACATGTATACATGCATGCATACATATATACATTTACATTTTTTTCAATTAATTTTAATGTTTATTTTATTTCATTTACTAAAGTAATGCTTTTTTATTGTGTTTAGCTAATGATAATAACCCTGGTTATTATTCAGGTAGCTGCATGTTGGCATGTTGACGTCTCTTCAAGCTGTTGCTCTGTTTTGACAGTAGCTGACCTGAAAGAGAAAACTTTTGTTGAATTGAATTGCATTTTGAAAAATTTCAGAATACAGTGATGCATGAAATCTAGCTTGCCAAAATAGACGTGTTTGAATTTATGTACTTGGAATAATGCAAGGAGTCAAGTTTCTCATCTTTCTCCACTGACAGCCATTCAACAATAGCAGTCATGTTCCATTGAAATTTTAGCCATATATATATATATATATATATATATATATATATATATATATATATATATATATATATATATATATATATATAAATATATATAAATATTTGACATGTTTTTTGTCAGTTCCACATGCAGTGATACTGTATGCTTTAGTCTGGGTTATCAGGTTATGTTGTGGTTTGGGTTTAGTTTTACCTCTTATGGCTTATATCTTCTGTATTATTTGTAATTACAGCAGCCTGCAGGTAATGGGTAATTTTATTCATTAAATGCTTTTGTGTGATTCGGAAACTGTCGAGAAGCAAACAAAGAAGCAAGACACTGAGAGACCAGCCGTTTGTATGTTTGAGTATGTTGAAGTGTGCGTCTGCAGGTCTTTTAGCACTAATGGAGGACTCTGGGGTTTTATTGGAGAGCTGCTGTGGAGATGCCAGACTTGGCTTCAGCTGCAGTTACGCTGGAGAGATGTGGAGTTTTACAGGCTTTCTGTTGATTCTCATAGATGACAGTAGATTACACAGAGAGAACGAGAGACTCCATGTTAATTAAAAGCACATGCAGTGAATGATTTTATTGATTTTTTTTTTGGTTTGTGTTCGCTGTGAGAGAGCCAGTGTCACTGCTGTAGTTCATCTCACTTACCATGAGCTCACACAGATGCTCATATCAAGTCCATTTCTAATGCTAATTTCTTAAGGTTTGAAGTTATTGATTGATTGATTTTTCATTACTTCCATTAGTTCCTTTATTTATTTATTTGTTTTTCCATAAAGTCCATTTACTTATGCACTTATTTATTTAGCAAATAAATCAATAAATCAGTCAGTTAAGGTTTTTGATTGACTGTTCGATTGATTGATTTTCCATGACTTCTATCTATTTATTTATTTATTTATTTATTTTCGTTAAACCCATTTATTTATTTATTTATTTATTTTCCATGACGTCCATTTACTTGTTTGTTTGTTTTCCATGAAGTCCATTTACATTTATTTGCTTAATTATGTACTTTTTTATTTCGTAAATAAATAAATGAAGTCTATTTATTTATTTATTTATTTATTTTTAATGAAGTCCATAATGTTAATTTCTTAAGGCTTCTTATACCAAAACATTCATAATTTGACAATTTACACATTTTCTCTAACCCTTCAAGTTAAATATCTTAATTATTTAAGCTGTTTTTGCAGCTTAATTTAAAGGGAAAAGTTGTTTTTTGTTATGAGCTCAAAATTGTTTGATTTGTATATAGGATGTGTAGATATAGTCACTTATTATTTTTTATAGAAATATGCATGTTGCATAATATGCCTAGCACAGGTGTAATATGTGCTCTTATGACATTAGAGACAGTATGCTGTAGGAGGAAAGCTGGACATCTAGTAATAAAAATAAATGGGAGAAATCATTGCTGTTTATTTTATTACAGACTGTGCAAACATAATTTATAATGCTATTGTCAGATTTGCCTGTTTTGATGTTTTTGAAACATATTTTACTGTCAATTTTGAGATTTCGGTCTAGTAGACAGGAACTGTACTTGCTTGTAACTAGGCATATGACAGTATCAAATTTTCATGTTGTGATTAATTGCTAATGCTTTTATCATGGTATACGGTATTATCACAAAATTTAGTTGCAAAAAAGTGTTGTCATAATACAATATAACAGGCTTAATAACTTTTTTCTAAAAAGAACTAAACATTTAAATACAATAAAGGAATACACAAAAAAATGTATAACGTAAAAAATTCAAGAATTATATAGACGAATAAGTAACACTTTACAATAAGATCTCATTCGTTAACCTTAGTTAATGCATTATATTAACAATGAGCAATAGCTGCATTTGCTACAGAAGTTAATTTTTGTTAAAAAATACAACTGTCAGTTCATGTTAGCTTGAGTTCATTAAATAACACAGTTGCAACTTTTGATTTTAACAATGTGTTATTAAATATTGAAATTACCTAAGATGGATGAATGTTTAGAAGAATATTTCATTGGCAGTAGCCTTAATTGTAAATTGTGACTGAATAATAAAGAATCAAAACATTTTCAAACAATATCTAGGGCATGTTGTAGTCCAGATTAAAATGTCAAAATGTTTGAAAACAAATTGCCTATTAAGTCTAAATATTTAAGTATTTGGCGCTGTGATTAACATCATTGCTAATACAAAAATCTGAATGGCTATTTATAGTTTCAGAAACAGAAAGTAGGGCAGCTGCTTTGTTTGCAGGGTTTCCGGGGTAACGGCTGCATTTCTGCTGTTCCATCAGCGCCATCTGCTGTCAGAGAGTGAATGTGCTTTAATTCAGCGCATCTCCTTCACTCGTTCCGCCATGCACTTCTCATCCGTGCTTGTTTACATCAGAGTGCGCATGCGTCTTTGACGCAGCATACAGAGGTGTTGTGCATTGTGACCAGTTGATGGGAAAAGTATTCTTAAAATGCATTCAAAAAATCGGAATAATTTGTAATAAATAATTCTTCTCGGTATATCGTGCATGTTCATTATCGTGATATATCGCATTACCGAATACCGGCACATGTCTACTTGTAACCAAGATGGCTGAAGTGAAGTCTTACCTTGTTGACGTGTGTGTGTTTGTTTGGAGGATGTTTATATTGGCCATTCTGAGACACGGCAGGCTTCTGTTTCCACATTAATGAACTAAAATGAGTTTATATCCACTGAAATAACAATGAAAGTACTTTAGGGTAAAAGAATTGTGAAATGGCAATGTTGTTTTTTTTGCCCTTGAACAGCCTCTCTCACCAGCTTGAATCACGTAAACTAAGCTAAACATCAAATCATGTCAGCTTTACGAAAACCTGTAATTCTTTATTCCCTTTTTGTGTGTGTGTTCTTGATTGTACGCATGTGTTGTTTATGCATCTGTCTGTTTTTGTGTTACGGTTCAGGTTTGACGTTTGTTAGGCCACATCCAAACACACACATGATCCTCGCTGGTTCTGAACGCTTAAACACACAGACGGGTGCCAGATCCTCATCAGAGCGCAGATTAAACTGACCACACAACTTCCTAAGCACAGAAGACGTCAAACATAGCATTAGATTCAACCATTCACAGCAGGGTTGAATGCAGGTTACTTGATTAGATGGGTTTGTGGGAGGTGTTTTTCTGACCGATTGGAGGAAATGTTTAGCTTGATTTAATTAAACCAGCTAACCACATTTGAGTAACCTCAGGATCATAACAACCCCTAACATGAGTTCACATTTCCAGACAGAGAAGAAAAAGAGCTTATTTATGCTTATTATTTATTGTGAATGGCTTTACTTTTTTACTTTCTGCTTTCATGTCTGTAACTTATTGCATTTTCTTTTAAAAATTTTAATATAATTTTCCCAGAATCATCTGATACAAATTAAAGATGACCAGTGATACTAAATTAGATAAAGGATCTGCAAAATCTGGATTTTAAGAAAAATATATCAAAATAAAGTGAGTTTTTTTGCTTAAAGAACAAGGGAAATATATAGCTTCTAAGTGAAAATTTAAAAAAGTAAATCCTAGAAAGAAAAAAAAAATCAATTATCACTCAGAGATTGCTAGTAAATTTTAGAAACAGTTACATAGAACCAGCATGTAACACATTAAATTAAAGATGAAATTTTGAAGTAGAAAAACTGAAATAGTATTTTCTTGTAAAATGTACTCCAATAATATTTGCTTTATTTACAAGTTCGAAAAGCTCTTTTTTCTTTTTTTTCTTTTTTTTTTTTTTTTACAGTGTGGTAAGTTGTAAACTTCTTTAATTTGTATTAGATGAATCTGGGGAAATTATCTGAAAATTTAAATAAATAGCACAAGAAAAATAAAAAGGTTTATGCATGTGATTATTTTCATAATCAGCACTGACAGTAATGAATGAATGAAGCCGTAATAATACTGTACATTTATTTTAGCATTATTATTAATATTGTTCAAGTTTCTGTTAAGAGTCGACTTTCTCACCAGATGAACTTCATTTTGACTCTCTCAGATCTGAATTTGGACTGTTAACACTCTTTTGTCCCAAATGTCTGAAACATTACTCTGAAAGAAAAACAGTTTGGACGTTTGGACTCAGATGCAGAGAGAACACAAATGTTTCTCTTTAATTCATCTATTCTAACTGATATTTCATTAGCTAAATTTGTAAACAATAAGAAACGGAGAGAGACAGAGCCAGCAAAAGATGCCAGAGCTAGAGACCGGCTTGCGTTTTAATATGTACTGTATTGTGTATTTTGAATTTTAATGTGACACATTTTCTGTGTGCACATTCAGTGTGGAGTATTAGCTTACTGTGCAGTACACTGTATAGTGAATACTGTATTTAAAAAAATAAGTGAAACACATTTCTCCACTTACACTTCAAACAGTAGTATGCTACATTAGTCACATGGCCTTAAAATTTCACATGACCTCATTTGCATGTTTAATTTGGTAAGTGTCGTCAAGTTATCATCTTGTAAATAAAAGGTTATTTTGCAGTTTTAATCCAATTTTGTATAAAAATGTCTTACATTTACACATTTGAGTCGAGGAAGGAGATAAATAAACTTGGAAATGCTGGAAATGAAAGGTCAGGTTGAGTACATTGCATTGTGGGATGCAATTTTCTACTCTGTTGTATGTTCTTCTTCCTCATTATTTTGTGTCTTGTTTTCTAGTATAAGTTTCTAAACATTCTTAATTCAAGATAAATTTATAAAGTGAAATGACTTAAGATTCTGAGATGAAAAATGTGTCAAAATTAAGTGAATTTATGCTTAAAACAAGAAAAAAAAAAAAAAACTGGGTCAGAATAATAAACTTAATTCAAAGGAAGAGCAAGATAATTTTTCTTACCCCACTAACAGTTTTTTTCCCTGTTCTTTAAGCATAAATTCATATATTTTTCAGAAAACAAGTCTTAACCCCAATGTTGTGCTGAAAATCCTTTACCTAATTTACCTAGTATTGTAAAATAATGCTTGTAAATCTCTGATTATGCTATACTATTGCTAAATTTTGCAATCATAGGCCATCAATCATGATTGATCATAGGCCTCATCAATCTGAGTTTATACACCTCGGTTTTGGAGTGAAAAAAAGCAATATTTATGCATAGTTTTGGAAATATTCACTCAAAAAACTGAACTGCTAACTGAAATGATCAAACTGACAAGAGATTGAATCCAGTATTTGGTGACAATATAGGAAAACAAGAAATTTGTAAGCAATTTTTTGTAGGCTGACCATGTTTTGACAAGGAACACCGCAAGTGCAACAAGGTGGGAAAAATCCTTAAAGGTACAGAAGTTACCCTATTTTTTTTGGGGAAGCTGTTATACACTGTGTGAGCAAAATCAGTAAGTTTTAGTCCAATGCGATAACATTAGCATTTCTGGGGAAAAGAAAACATAACATGAGGGTTAAGCAAAGTAAATGTATCTTGATTTAAGATTTTTTTTGATATTTGTAATGGAAAACAAGACCAAAATACCAAGTAATAAATCGTGTTTTTGCAGTGTACTGCTCATTTTGAATAATTCATGTGCATACTGTACTGACCTTTTAGCAACCATTGCACAGACCACTGTGCAATCTGCAATTCCTTGCTCAAACAAGTAATCAGACAGATTTACTCATAATATCGGACAGTATCAGGGTTACAGGTCGGGTTACAGGTCTTCTTTATGAACTAGGTTTGCACAGATCTCTAATGTGAAGTAATGGGAACAGGAAAGAGAATGTGAATCAATCAGGTCTTTTAGCTATTGCAAAACTCTGTTCTGGACTGTGTAGTATGGTCAGTTTGCCCTCACATGTACATGATTTGTATGCCATGTGTGTTTTTCCTCATGACTGCTCTCAAAGCATTAAATTACTCTGTAAACCTGCATTTTTATCTCTAAACTCACTCTCTGTGTATTCTAAGCTCTTAACTGTCTAAAAGTGTAAGCTGAAGCCTGTTTTACCAGAACAACACACACTGTCCTGCACTTCAGCACATCCCTGAATGTGTGTGTCGGCGTTCACAGGATATCACAGCTGGATAAAATCCCATTTTCCATTAGCGAGATACAGCAGGATAAAAATCAACATTTGGAAGAGAGTTCAAAGCGTAATGAAATTTCCACCCTCAGAATATTCTGATCAACAGAAATTGTAATATTTCATGGTTTCGAACTTGAAAAGAATATAATAATGACCCTCCTTCATGTCCTTTTGCTCTCTTGATTAATTACTGATATAGTAATTTCTGATTTCAACAAAGCATCTTAAAGAAATAGTTCTTTAATAACCCAGAAATCAATATTCTTTTATTATTTGCATACCCTCATGTCATATAATTTTCTTCTGTGGAAAACAAGGGTCTAGAAGGAGATATAATGCCCAAATTGCTCTTTTTTTTATATGTACTGTAAGTAGGTCCAAAATTACAAATATATAGAAAAAAGTATACATGATGGCAGAATATTTATCTTTGGTTGAACTGTCACTTTAAAGCTGATGTGACTCATTTCTGCAATTTCAAACAGGCTTTCAAAACACTGTATATGTATGATACTTTGAAAAATATTCTTGATGTTTCATTATAGTTTTCAGATCAGTCTACTGATTTCTGGGTTGTTTAAAGAAATGGTATATAGATGGTTGTTACTAGTACCGCTTAAAATTCTAGTTTTCTAGTTCTGTAGAAAACCATTTCTGGTTGTAATTGGAGCCTTAATTTTTAGGAGTGAAGTTAAGGCCATTTTTTGAGCCCATACATTAAAAATAATGGTTCTTTATTGGCATTGATAGTTCCATCAAGATCCTTTAACATCCATTGAACCTTTCCATTCCAGTCGTGATTCTTTTTTTTTTTTTTTTTTTTTGAGCAAAATAATCATGATTAACCGTTTAATCTTGATTATTTCGCTCAAAAAATATAATCACAATTATTAATCATGATTATTGTCATAACATTTTTTTCTTCATTTCATCACAGCTGTTGCACTTTCTCATAAGCACAAAGAGAACGTCAACTCGCAAAAAAAAAAGAAAAAGCCCAACTGATATGTTTGCCGGTGTTTTCAGCTCATCAGCGCTTTTTCCATATTGTAGAGATTGTGCAGGCGCATGGTTGCCAAGTAAAATGAGTCTCTGAATGGTGGATTCAAATTCTTGAAATCTGGCAACCACAATCATGAAAGCTTGTGAAGGCTTGCTACCATTTGTTTGGAGGCTTGTTCATTTGTTAAAATGAAAAGTTTTCCGGATAAATAATCAGCAGGCAAATAAATGCTTAATAAATCGAGAGAAATTGTGAACACGATTAAAATACGATTTCTCGTGCAGCCCAGTGTCAACATATGACTTCTCTGAGAACCAGGAGTTTTATTTTGCTCTCCATTTATCTTACTGCTGTCTTATTGAGGTAACGCAGATGTGATATTTTGTTCCTGTGGCTTGTTTTTGGCGTTTTTCTCACCCAGACACAAATGTTCATTCACACACTGTAGCAGAACAGGAAAGTGGAGTTTGAAAGCGTTTTAGTTATTAATGAAGGGAAATCAGCGAGTCGTGCGTCAGACTGCAGTCTCAGGGTGTGAGATATAAACGAGACGTCAAACAGATGCTCTGAGGGAGTATTATGATGACGCCACCATAGGGCAGATGTACACCATCTTACACCTTTATGCTACAGATGTAAACGTGCAGAAATGTAAGTGATCAGACTTATGATATTCACATAGTGGATAATAGTAGTAGTAAAAATCCCACAGACTTGCACTAAAGGAGGAGCTTGTGCCTGGATCTACAGACCAGAATATCACAGAAACTTCACGGTGGACTAGTAAGAAACCAAAGCCAAAGTTCTGAGAACATTCCCTGTTTGCTGGGATTGTGTATGTTTCTGTCTAAACATGAACACACACACACACACACACACACACACACACACAGACAGAGAGAGCTGTTAATTTTAGTGTAGTAAAATGGTCTAAGGAGTTTAAGAATGTAAGAATGACCTTCTTTGTTTATCAATTAAATACTATTAACTTAATAAACAGTTCCACATGTAATTTAAGACTTACTCTCATTGCAGGGTTATTGCATGTGCTGGTATTTTTGTCATTATGTGTGTGTGTGTGTGTGTGTGTGTGTGTGTGTGTGTGTGTTTTCCCTCTCTTTCTTTGTCATTATAATACTGAAGAATGACAGAATGTTCTAAGAATCTGAGTGATGCTGATGCAGTTAATTTTTATTGTCTTTTGACGTAATTTCTCTGCATTTCTCTGGTAGGTTGAAGTATAAATAATTATCCACAATTTATCTATAAATATGATGTGTGTTAATTTTTTAAAGTTATATTTATGGGCTTTTTATGCATTTATTGTGAGAGGACAGTGGAGAGCTGACAGGAAAGCTTTGGGTAGAGAGAGGGGAGCAGGATCTGGAAAGGACCTTGAGGCAGGAATCAGATCGGGTTGCTGTGAGCGCAGTTGTGATTAATTATTAATTATGTATTTAAATAACTTCTGCCAGTTACACTACTGTTCAAATTTTGGAGTAATTATGATTTTTATACTTTAAAAAAGTTTCTTCTGCTCACAAAGCTGCATTTATTTGATCAAAAATACAGTAGTAACAATGCGTTAGGCTAACTGAGACTTGTCATAACACTTGCATATTGCTCTTTTGTTGATTTTGATTGCTTCCATTGTCCTCATTTATAAGTCGCTTTGGATAATAGTGTCTGCTAAATGACTAAATGCAATGTAAATGTAATATTGTGTGTATAAATGTAATTTATTCCTGTGATCAAAGCTGAATTTTCGGCATCATTAATCCAGTCTTCAGTGTCACATGATCCTTCAGAAATCATTCTAATATGCTGATTTACTGGTCAAGAAAAATTTCTGAATTTCATCTTTGAAAAGTTGCGCTGTTTCATGTTTTTGTGGAGACATTTGTGTTGTGTACATTTGTGTCAGGGATTCTTTGATGAATAGAAAGTTGAAAAGAACAGACTTTACTTGAAATAGGAATTTCTTTTGTAACATTATAAATGTCTTTACTGTCACTTTTGATCAATTTAATGCATTGTTGCTGTATAAAAGTGTTAATTTCTTTAAAAAAAAATCTTACTGACCCCAAACTTTTGAACAGTAGTTTACGTCAAAGCCGGTTTGTGGTGTTTTAGTCTTGTGGCATTATTTTTTACATCTCTGTGCATGGTTAAAAACAGCTATTTAAATATCTGGATTTCATTTGACTTGCTTAGTTCATTACATGCAAGAAACTGGCTCCTTAAAACAGTCTAATTGTTGATTTTTCCGACTTTTTCTAGGAAGGATATTTAAAGACTGTATGTCAAATTTGATTGAATACCACTGGGAAATCAATCCAATTAATAAAAAGGATTCAGTTAATAAAGTTAAATGAATTAAATCAGACTAGTTTCTCTCTCTCTCTGGCGTTGTTCTGCTGGTCTTCTGAGTCCTGTGGATCTATATCGAGTGATACTGGGAACAGAGTGTTCACTCATAACTGTAGAGTGTGAGCGCTCATGTTCTTCTGACTGGATCAACAGTGCTAAACTCAGCCCGGCCCGCTGGATCTCACTCTAAAGACCTCCGCGGAGGGATACGCAGCCTTCTCATGAACTCACAATGGTCACGTGTGTGTGTGTGTGTGTTTAAATAGAAACAACGATGCCGAGACTCCACATATAGGAGCAAATGCTTACATCTCCTGTTATATAACACTCTCATCTTCACTCTTCAAGATGTGTGTTACTGTATTTTAGGTTCAAAATTGTACCCTGAAGCTAAATCTGATAAAACCTCCCTTTGGGGACAACTTTAAAGGTCAAAATGATTCATAAATAAATACATAAAAAAAACTAAGAGATGTGTGAGGTTGTTCTAGAAGGTCTTGAGTTCAGATTCTCAGAGATGGTAACTAATACTCAAGCCCTCTGCGAGCCTCCCACACGCATGCACAGCAGCAGTATCGCTTACTGTCAAAGCATAGTTTGAGTTTAATAACACACCATGTCATACACTACCAGTCAGAAGTTTAGAATTATTAAGAGTTTTGAAATGGTCTTAAAAGAAGTATCTTCTGCTCTCCAAGACTGCATTGATTTGATCACAAATACAGTAAAATCAGTAATATTGTGAAATATTATTGTAACTTAAAATACGAAATAAGTACATTGCATAAGTATTCATACCCTTAACTAAATATTTAGCTGAAGCACCTTTACAGTCTCAAGTCTTTTTTGTTTGATGTGACAAGCTTTGCTCATCAGCATTTGGCAATTATCTGTCATTCTTCTCCTCGCCTCTTTACCTCTCAAGCTCTGTCAGGTTGGATGGGGGCAGATGCACATTTTCAGGTTTCTCCAGAAATATTTCATTGGGTTCAAGCTCAGGCTGTGGCTGGGCCACTCAAGGACATTCACAGAGTTGTCTATAAACCACTCTTGCTGTGTGCTTAGGGTCATTGTCCTGTTGGAAGGTGAACCTTCTGCTCAGTCTGAGGTTCTGAATGCTCTGGACTGGGTTTTCATTAAGGCTATCTCAATATTTTGGTGCACTGAGCTTTTCTTCTACCCTGATGAGTCCCTCAGTCCCTGCCGCTGAAAAACACCCCACAGCATGAGGCTGCTACCAGCACACTTTACTTTTGGGATGCTACTCTGCAGGTGATGAGAAGAGCTGGTTTCCTTCAAACATGATGTTTGTAATTGAGGATCATCAGACCAGAGAATCTTGTTTCTCACAGTCTGAGGGTCCTTTGGGTGCTTTTTTTGCAAATTCTAAGTGTTCTAAGTGTTTTCATGTGTCTACACTGAAGAGAGGATTGAGTCTTGCCACACCGCCATAAAGCCCAGATCAGTGGAGTGTTACAGTGATGTTTGTTCTTCTGTAGGTTTCTCCAATCTGCATAAATGATCATGGAGCTCAAATAGAGTCACCGTCAGGTTCTTGGTCACCACACTAACCAAAGCCCTTCTCCATCAGTTGCTCAGTTTGAACAGATGTCCAGCTCTAGGAAGAGTTCTGGTTGTTTCAAACTTCTTCCATTAAGGGTAACAGAGACTACATGCTTCTGTGACCCTTCAATGAAGCAGAATATTTTTCTGAACTCTTTCACAGATGTGTGGCTAGACACAAACCTGTTTCTGAGCTCTACAGGCAGTTCTTTTGACCTCAGGGCTTGGTTTTTGTTCTGACATGCATTATCAGCTGTAAGAACTTTTATTAAGATGTGTGTGCCTTTCCAAATCATACCCATTCAATTGAATTTGCCACAGGTTAACTTCACTCGAAGTGTAGTGACATCTACAAGCAATATGTATGCTCCTGAGCTAAATTTCAACTGTCCCAGATAAGGGTATGAAATACTTATGCAATGGAATCATTTAAGTTTTTTATTTTTAATAAATTTGAAAGATGTTATTTGCTTTACCATTATGGTGTATGGAGTGTAGATTGATGTGGAAAAAAAGTAATTTAAAGCAGTTTAGCATAGGGCAGGAACATAACAAAACGTGAAAAAAATTAAGGGGTATGAATACTTTTGAAAGGCACTGTAGATGTTCCCTATGTATTGCCATTGCCAGCTCTAGATGTGGTTACAGCAGATTCATTAATGTATTTGTCCATTGTTTGTGTTCCAACAGAGCTTCCAGTCTTCCAAAACCAGATGTGGCACCAAAGGTATGAGATTTATACACACATACAGCCAGCCAGAGTGCACACCTGGAGTATTGTGTATATGTCATTATTCCCCTCTGAGACAGACACACAGCTCTATATGTATGCATGAGTTTTAGTTTTGCATGTTTGTAGCAAACAGAAGTGTGCTTGCTGCGTTCAGTTATCTGTCTTGAATTGCTAAAAGTCACATGCTGTCATTTAGGTTGTGTTCAGAATAGAATACTAGAACAATGCATAATGAACATTTAATATTGATACTCTCTGTATTGTATACTACAAAATTACAAAAACTAAAATGAAAATGAAAACATTTACTTAAAAAAATCCATCATAGTATCTCATAAATAACATAAATAACATTAATTTGAGTCAGTTAAAACGGTGAAATCATCTGTTGCTTCATGTGAGCAAAAAACTTCTGAAAAGGAATACATTTCTGTTGCTTTTTCAGTGCAAGACGCTGTCAATGAGATCAGGGCTTTTAAAATGCATCATAAAGTCATATGACAAAAATATTTATCATGGCATAATCCTTTTTCTAAAATAACATATACTTTATTTAGTAAGTAGTCAGCTATCCATTCTGAACATACTGACACATTATTTAGGTCTCCAGTGGTGTAGCTTCTGTTGTATAATCCTTTTGTTGTTGTCTGTTGATTTTGTTGAGTTGCTGTTGTCGTTTTGTTTGAGTCCTGCATGTGCTTTCCTCCGTGTTTAGGATGATTCTGTGGAAATCATCAAACCCGTTCCCATGACAACCTCCATTCCATCTTCCTCTGACATCACAAACTCCACCCACATCAATTCATCCTCCAATAGGAGTGCTCGCCCGTTTGGAGGGGCAGGGTCACCACACATAGCCTCCATTCCGTCCGCCGCGTCTGCTTTTGCACCCGCCTCCTCAGCTCAAAACCCTAACCTACGGGCTCCGCCCACTCCTACTGATGGTTCACCCAGTCATCTACCAGCGGTCCCCCGCCCTTCAGTGTATAACACGCCCATCAATCTCTACTCCAATGAGAATGCCTGTGAGGTTGCTATGGGCCAGAGGCGGGGCCTGCTGGAAAGCCAGGGTGAAAGCTCTCAGATGAATGGGTAAGAGTTTGATTGACACTTCAATGCCCCACCCAGCCTATAAACATACAGCTCAACTCAAAAAGTGACAACTGCTTTTTCAGTGGCCTGGGTTCTGGAAGCATATTTCCAGTTTGTTTTCTTCATAGACGTTTCTGAAAATATCTTTAAAAATGTTTTTAAAAAACATTTTCAAAAATGTATGTAAAGACAGAGACAACGCTGTGCACTTACAGTATAAGGGAATTAATAAACTACTCATCAAATAAAACTTTGTAAATGATGCAAACAATTCAGTTGGTGCTTTTGTGACTTCCCTGCTGCAAAAAGCATCTGAAACCAGTAAAATATGACAAAAATATGAAAAAATTATCCTAATATAATTACAATATTACCCAGCACTAGACTTACTTCACGAATGTGAAATAAATTACGGCTTACAGTTAATGATTTTAAATGCATATTCTGTTTTTAAACAACCTCAGAACTCACGGTCAGTCTATCTTAAAATGTTCAGATGTTTTCACTAAAAATCATAGATTTTGGATGACGTTTTTACTTCCAAAACCCAGCTTTGAACTCTTATCGCACAATCTGTCACTGAGACCAAAACATAACATTTGAATATGAAACTGTATTTAGTTGGTTTCCATGATATCCCTCCCCACCTTTTTTGTAACATGGTTTAGTCCAAACATGCACTTCAGCTGGTTGGATTAAACCATAAGTACTCAACAGGTGAATTTTGAATATTTGGCATAATTTCATATTGAGTTATTAGAAGTCATGCCAACATTTAAACCCAACCAAAGTAGGAAGTACATCAGTCATATTTGCATTTCTTTCCTTTTGTACTTTATATACTATATACTTTTAATAATTTTTTTGGGGGATCTTTAGGTCACTGATATTCCGGAATTTTCTTTCATACTGGCAGCATCTCTCAGTATCTCTTTTCGCGCAGTGACGTATGCGAGATTCTGTTCGTTTACAGGCGGGTGTCAGTAGCTCTGATGTTTGCGTGTATATTTAGCTGTGTAATGCTATCTGTTGTGTGTTTTGGTGTGTGGGTGTGTGTGTGTGTGTGGGCTGTCCCTTGGATAATGTCCCAGGGGAAGCTCAGATGTATTTTGTGTGGGTTTCATATTTTAATGATGGTTTTAAAGTGCTGATTGACATTATTACACAGAAGAACTACGTCTCTAATTACACGTGCTGATGCACACACATATTCTGCAACTCACACACACACACACGTCTCATCAGATCAGCGTGTTTGTTGTGATGCATTTTGTTTGTTTCTGTGTTCTAATAACATTAATAGCATAATATCAGCCTGACACCAGCACAGATTAGAGTTTAATCACCCAATAAACCCATTCTGCTTCTTGTTAACTGTTTGGAATATCACTACTTGTACTAGTCATACTGCTATTTTTTGCAGTATGTGTACGTAGTATGCATGGGATACAACCTGCTATGGGTGCCAAAATATGCAGTATATACTGCACAGTATGCTAGCATTTGATTCTAAACATAATATTTGTTAAATGCCTGAAGGCTGTGTTTGAAAAAAGGAGAGAAAGATGAAAATATTAGAGATGTGGGAGAGAAAACTGATGAGAACCAAATGCTTCTCGTCATACTACGCACTCATCTAATGGTTTTTATCCTCCCTCCCTCATAAACTCTGATAAATCCTCCTCATTATCCTCATACAGCTGTACGTTATAGAGTCAAATCAGTGCCAGCCCTGTTTCTATGATTTTTATAGGCAATTGTTGAGAAAACATATTCCTCTTTAATGCAGCCCTGCGTATGCCTGGTTCTGGATACTGTATTTTGTTTGAATGGCAAGAATTCCTCTGGATTAAGTTTGTTTTTCTCTTTGTCGACTGATATGGTGTTTTTAAAGGAATAGTTCACCCAGCTTGTTTCTTCATCAGAACAGATTTGGAGAAATGTAGCATTACATCACTTGCTCACCAATGTATCCTCTGCGGTGAATGGGTGCCGTCAGAACGAGAGTCCAAACAGCTGATAAAAACATCACAATAATCCTCAAGTAATCCACACCACTCCAGTCCATCAGTTAACATCATGTGAAGTTGAAAATCTGTGTTTGTAAGAAACAAATCCATCAAGGCATTTTAACTTTAAATTGTTGCTTCTGGTCAAAATACGTGTCCATTCACAATAACAATTCATCCAGTGGAATGTATGTGTTTTCAGCTGTTGGTCTGTCTCAGAGGGCTTCAGGATTCAGTGTTATGTATATTCAGCCAGCGATGATGAGATGATTGTATGTGTTTAATGGTTATTTTTCTCCTTTATGTTCTTTTCAGCAGGCGACTCCAGCCATAAAGTCAGTACCATACTGATGCTCCTTTCATTGTGTGTGTGTGTGTGTGTGTGTGTGTGTGTGTGTGTGTGTGTGTTGTAAATATTGCCGTGATTTGTAATTTTCCTTCATCTCAACTTTGAGAGTGCTTTTCTTTTCTTTATGAATATAGCCTAACTAACATTGTGAAGAACCACTAAGTATTAAAGTTTAATGTAACTTGTCTTGTAATTAATGTAGTCTAATTTACATTGTACTCAAGATACTTTCAAGAATAGCATGGTACATATTCAAAACCCATGGTAGTACCATGGTAGGCCTACTTTTCTCGTATTTTTTTTCCTTTGATTGGTATCATAATACAGTGGTATCAGACGGTGATATCATGGTATTTTAATATGAATAATGTACCGAAGGATCACCATGTTCATGTAGCCTGCTAGGATTTACATGGTTTTCCAAAGTCCTTTTGTACTACTATGGTACATGTAAAACAAATAAAGTAAACAGAAATATTTTATTAGTGTAGCACCACGCCCTGCTGAAAAAAACAATAGACACCATCACAAAATGTATAATGGTTTTGCTGGTTATAATGGGACTTGTATTGGTGTACTGGAAACTGTAATAGTAATCTCTACTGGTAATTGGTCACCTTCTATTATTGGTGGCTTGTTAAAACCAATAAATCCTAATGGAATATGTCCCAAAACACACTAGGCCCACAGGAAACTATTTTTTGATGTTTTTAATTGTCAAAAGTTGATGGTTTGTAATGTTTGTGGTATTTGTAGTGGAAACCATTAGAATTTTCTGTGATGGTTCTATTGTTTTTTTTCAGCAGGGATGTAACAGTAATGACTTTTAAAGCAGAGCACACTCAAGTAAAGCAAAGCAAAGCTGGATTTGTGGTTCGTTGTTTCTTCTGTTTGTTCTGCATGAGTGTGTAGACGTGAGTTTGAAGATATGCATGTTATGTCCATCTGTGTCGTGTTGTATCGCAGTGGTCAGCGGGGTTTAACACACGGTTCATCCGCGCTGATTTATTGACAGCTTATGAATGTTGTACGTGTCAGTACAGACGAGCTTTGGTACGATCGGTACGTCCCAGACGTGAAAATGTTTTTGAGATATTAGATTGACTATTTTCAAACCTGTTGCGTGTGTTTTATTCCACCACGTGCAGCAGCGCCATCTTCTGGTCTCATGCGTTTCTGCTTTCATTTGTTTCATTTCCTTTGGAGGATTTAAAACTCAAAAGCTTTTGTTTCTGTTTAATATTATCTATTATCCGAAAAACTGACTCAGGCAGCGCAAAAAGACTACTTTTGAGGTGTTTTCCGTCGATTTGATTAGCGAGTCTTTGTCACCATAATCAGTGAACTTATGAACTTCTTGGAAACAATCTTAAGAAATTTCTTTACTTTTTTCTTGAGAAGATTTTCCCTCCAGAAGCTTAAAAAGAAGCTTTTTGAATTCAAGTTACCTTGCAAAGTTTTACCATGGTAATCAAACTGTCACAATACCGTAATAAATAACTACACTATAGCAAAACTGCGCAAACTTACTTGATATAGACTGTCACTGCTATAAATATAAAAATGACAGAAAGATTGTTTTAGCCTACAGTATTAACAATAACTGTTATACCTAACTATAGTATTTTGGCAGAAACCACGGTTTACCATGGTGCATTTTTGTAAGGGAATATTTGAATTGAATGCCTCCAAAAGCCTTTCTGTTTGGCTGTGTAATGACAGATTTTTATTTTTTTCTTCATAGTGGTCCTCCAGCTGTGTTTAAGTGAGTACATCTGTAATGTGTGTGCCATCAGTAAAACCCTTCTAAAAGAGAATGAATGACTGAAATGTTTTATCTTTTTTATTCCTTTTTATGCCTCCTTCAGAAAACCTGCAATGAACAGGTAAAGAAGGAATAACCAGCAGTGCCATTATTTCTCAAATGCTTAGTTGCTTTGTGCATTTGATAGGCTATGCAGTTTGGTATTGTTGTTTAATTGTGCATTTGATATAAAGTTTAGTATTTTTGTTTAATTGTGCATTTGATATAAAGTTTGGTATTTTTGTTTAATTGTGCATTTGATATAAATTGTGCATTTGATATAAAGAGACTGACAGTATCTGTGTTTGTGTGTGTGTGTGTGTGTGTGTAGATTTCCTCGTAAACCTATCACAGAGACAGACATTGAGTTTTACCATGTCCCGACTCACGGTGATGCCAGCAGGAAACGCCTCATGGAGGACACGGAGGACTGGCACCCACGGACAGGAACTTCACAATCCCGCTCGTTCCGTATCCTGGCCCAAATCACCGGCACTGAATCTGAATTCGGTGAGAGTTTATTTTATTTTTGATTGTTAAATATTATTTGATTGCTTTTTAAATGTTGTTTTATTCCTTTTTGTATTTTATTATAATGCATTTGTATTATTTTTATAATAATAATCAGAAAATAAAATCAGTCAGAAAATCATTTTTACATAAATTGATGCGTTTAATACAAGGCAACTGTTTACTGTTTAACAATGGTTTTATGAACCATTTTGTTCTGCTCATGTTTCATGAATGAGACCCATTGTGTGGAAAACCTTCAATTCTGAATTTGAGATCAAGATTGAAATTGACGTTTTAAACTGAAGTTGAGAGAGACAGAAACAGATGGGAGAAAGCAAGAGAATGAGAATGTCTTTTATTGCACCTCTATCACATGAAAGCGTGTCGTATTAAATGTGTTCTGTATCATGTTTATGTGTTTCAGATCGCTCACAGGAGGCTGACTCAGGGAAGAAGACAACAAAGTAAGTTCTTCTGCTCACCAGCTGTTTTGGAGTGTGAGCTGTGTGCTTTTTGTTTTTGTGATGAAGATTTGTTCAGGTTTTGTCTGAAGGGTGTTTGTGAGCTGTTATTGACCTGAGTGATTTTGGCGTCCCGTGGCCTGTTATTTTGTGGTGTTTCTGTTAAAGCTCTGGCTCTAGTTAACCAGCATGTGCAGATCACTGACACTTTTCAGCACTAGGGCACAAAATAATCTTTGTTTATTCCTCAACAAAAGATCAGTAAAAGGAATTGCTTAAAGGGATAGTTCACTCGAAAATAAAAATTCTGTCATCATTTACTCACCCTCAAGTTGTTCCAAACCAGTATGAGTTTCTTTTTTCTGTTGAACACAAAAGAAAATATTTTGAAGAATGTTGGTAACCAAATAATCGACGGTATACACTGACTTCCATAGTATTTTTTTTCCATACTGTGGAAGTCAGTGTCTATCTACTTTTGTTTGAAAAACACGAAAAATGTGGTTAATGATGACAGAATTTTTATTTCTGGGTGAACCCTTTAACCTTAAGAAAGTGTTGGTTATCAAGCTCAAAAGGTTGAACAACATATTACATGAGCTGTTTTAATTGATTGTTTCAGTTTGTAATTCTTGCAACCTTTACTAAAGATTTTATCTCTAAAAAAGGTTTAATAGACTGTTTGTGTGATTTAGTAATTCTGTAGTGATAACCATCACTAAAGCAAGACATACTGTATGAAATAAAAGTTAAAAAATAGATTTTTTTTTTTTTTTTTTTTTTAATGGAGCAGTTTATTGAAACAAAGCATTACATTAATTTAAAAAAATGCATATGAGTTTTTGGTAACACTTTACCTAAATCCTTTATATATAATGAATTATAAAAGTAGTTTTAATGCATTTATTATGCCTTGTATCACAACTTATAATGCACTGTATGATCTCATTAATAATTGTAAGCAGTAATACATTATAATACTTATCTATTCATTGTTACACCTTTAGAAAGCGTAATGCACTAAAACACATGACAAACAAACCTTAAAATATTAAACTGCATGTTTACTTTGGTTATTTTGTTATGAAAACATATAATGCATTACAATATACATTACGATTACCTTTATAATGTATTATACATAGGCTTTAAGTGAAGGGTTAGTAGTTTATTTTTTGTTTTGTTTTTTTTGTTTGTTGAATATCATATATCAGGTATTTATGGCTTATATAGTAAGATACAGTATGGAGCTCATACTTGAGAAGGGGAAAAACACCTACATTTTATTCATAGGCCCAAACTGAGAGTTATTCTAGTAATCTTGCACTGTTGTTGGTTTGCCGTTGACGTTGTCGTGTAATAACTTGTCTTGTTTTATGTGGGTGAATTCATAGTTTGTGAGGTTTCTTGGCTTCGCTTTCCAAAGAAAAGGAATATTATGACAATACAGTGTGTGCTGTGTATTCTTTATGTGTATTTGAGTAATACATTGAAGCTCGGTTTGGGACAGAGTTACATAAGGGATTTTAACTCGTGTGCAGTGGCATTTCCGTCTGCATGGTTTGCAGTATCTCTGTGCTGAAGACATCCACTTCTACAGCTCTTCATACTGTCTTTGTTTGTGTTTTTCTCTCTCTTGTTCATTGTCTGTGAGCAGTGTAATGAAGATCAATCCTAAGATTGGACCTAAATATCATAAACTCAGAGACTGGCACCATGGAGTGTCTGCTCAAACCCTTAACGTCCTCAGCCTGGTGTAGACGTGTGTGTGTGTGTGTGTGTGTGTGTGTGTGAGAGTGTGTGTGAGAGTGTGTGTGTGTGTGTGTGTGTGTGTGTGTGTGTGTATACAGGTCTGTGTGGAACGTTTCCTTGTTGGAAACTGAAAAGAGACTGTAAAAATACGACTGCAGTTTTATCGGAAACGAGAGGGTCAGAATTGTCACAAGATACATCAACATGAGCTCTGTAAAGTGTGTTCGTGTAGATTTAAAGTGTGAAGATTCAAACCGCACATCTCAAACTCTGTTCTTGTGGATTTGTTGATTTTTATTAGTGAAGTTTATTAGTTGCACTACATTATTGTATTATACGTGTGGCTTGGATCTTATTTCCTTTCTGTGATGTTTCAGCTTTTGATCTTTTGATTCCTATTTAAAGGAACATTTTGGGCTCAAAACTAGTTAAACTACACACAGCATCTGTCGATTAACACTGAAAAAAAAAAATTCAACTCATCTGTCCAATAAATTTAGCAGCATTTACAGTAAGGCACTTATATGGTGAGGAAATGTGCAGCTCATATTTTTGTGAAAGTTCTTAATTCTTGCAGTTCTTAACTATTATTTGTGTTAAAATGATTATTCTTCTGAACAGAAATGTATCTAGCTAGTTGCATGGTCATGACCCAAGTTTTAAATGCAGTTTTAATTGTTAACAGGTTTATGCATTGTTGTTATATTTTCAGAATTGTGTGTATTTGAATTATTATTTGGTGTTCTATGGACTTCCATTGTATGTGCATTACTGTAAATGTCATATTTATTATCATAAAATTAATTCAGTTCAATTCAAGTTTATTTGTATAGCTCCTTTCACAATACAAATTGTTGCAAAGCGCTGTACAGAAAATTAAGTTTCTACATTATATTTAGTAGTAGCTTATCTTTGGTGACTGTGTCAGTTAAAACATATGTACATACGGCAAAAATGTACGGAAAAATCAATTAAAGACGTAATCAAACAGACGATGAACACTATTAACAGCAATTATTATATGTTGAAATCAAACTCATAGCAAGATTTGGTAGTTCTGTATGTTGTTTCAGGGTTGGCATCGTCTGAGGTCCTCTGAGGGGTTGGGATAATCTCTTCTCAGGTGTTCTGGATCCAGACTGAAGCTTGTGTAAATCCTAGTTACCACGGGATGTCAATCCTGTGGCAGAAATAGAGAAACAAATTAGAAAAAAAAAATAGATTATTTCTACATTTTTACATTTCTACATTTCTACAACAAGCCTGTCACAGATGCCGTTCAGCAAGTTTTAAACCCAGAATATTCTTTTAAACTCTGCTGAATTTTTTATTTTATGCTTCACAGTTGATTTTAATTTATGATTTAATTCCTTCCTCACCTAGTTTTCCTTATGTAGCAAAATAGAATAAAGTGTCCTGTATTTTCTGAAGAATTTCTGTTGTGTATTTTCTCCTTATTCATGTCAGTGTTCAGTGATTTCATTATTAATCTGCTGCAGTTTTCATTTGTCGCCACTAGAGAGCAGCACTAATTCTTTCTAGTGGAAGGAAAACATCAAAAATACACATTTATTTGTTTATCACATTTTTTTCCCCATTTGCATCTGTAGATTTTAATTACAATACATATATTTAAAGATTTTTTTTTCAAAATGAGAATCTTCACTTCAGCAGCACTTACTGTACATATACCAAACTTTACAGTTTTATTTTAATCTATATTCTAAAGGTTTCATTTATCTGATTTACATAACTTTTTTTCTGAGAACATGGTAAAAATCTTTCAAAACATGCTTTATATGCAGCAACCATGGAAAATGTTACAAAAATGGCCATTGTAAGCAAATGACTAACGCTAAACAGTTAAATCATAATCAGTTAAAGTAAATGAAACAGTTAAATTAAACCTATCTATCTATCTATCTGTCTATGTCTATATGTCTACATATATATAATGATAAATGGGCTCAGATCATGATGATCAGGTTCACACTGACAGATTTCCTCTGCTCATGGACGTGTGTGATGGAGAACTTCCTGTGTGTTTGCCAATTGCTCCTCTCTCATTCGATTAGCCTGCTGTGCTGCTCCACTCTGATTGGATTATTTGCTGTGTAATGAATCTGATTGGCTGAGAGCAGTAACGATCACTCTTATAACTGAGGAGACGGGACCTGGGTCTGTTTTCTGTTGTGCGTCTGTGTGTTTGTGTGGATCTCAGTTTATCTTCACAGAATAAATTTGATTCAATTGTGTGTGCTGTATCCTGCTGCCACCATTTTTTTTCAGATCATGGAAGAATTTGCTAGCATTCGTCTACAGATGTCTCTTATTCCTTTACTGAATATGTAGGATTATCAGTTTCACTAACAAAAAAACGACCAACCGTGCTGTGTTACTATGGTACTTTGGACCTGCTGCAAAAACATAAAATAATACAATATAATAATACAGTACTGTAAATATTATTTATTTTAATTAGTGTTTAGCAATGCAGTTAAATGCATCCGTAATATAATGCATTCATTTTAACTGAATTCGTTAAAAATGTAAAATTAATATATATCATATATAAATTATATTATTATTATTATTATTATTATTATTATTAAATTATGATGTTATGTACTTTGCATTTGCCAGTATCTTTAATCAGTTCACTTAAATATTGATTTATTTTTTATAAATCAATATTTTTTGATTTGTTTTTGTTTCTTTCTGTAATTGTCATTCCTTAACCCAGTGATAATTTAGTATCACTGATAATATGCCATAATAGTTTTTGTTAATATTTTGTATTTTCTGTTTTCACTTTAATTTTAGTTAAAGTTTAGTTATTTTGTTGCGCAAATGTCATTTTTATTACTTTAGAAAAAATATCTATAGAGTATTTATTATATTTTCATTTGTTAGTTTATTTATTTTTAGTTATTTTATTACTTCAAATTAAACTTATTTTCTAGTCACCAAGACAACATTTCTAATTTTTTTGTTTAGTTTAAGTGTTTTATGGTTTTTTTTATTTCATTGTTTTATTTCAAGTAATTATTATTTTTTTGTTATAAAAGGTTTAGTTTTTGTTAACAATAATAACCCTGCCATATCTATAATGCTGTCTATGTTTTTATGTAATATAATGTCCCAAAAAATACTTAATATAACTAAATAATATATAATAATATAACTAAATATAACTTTATATAACAAAATATCAAATCATGTGTCCACATACTGTATGTGTGTCTCAATTGTTGCAGGATCTTTTCTCTTCACTAGCTTCACTTTTCTTCATTATTTCTGCTCTGCATCTTTGAATCAGTGGGGGTTTTGGTGATTTTTAGTGGCTGTATGAAGTCAGTTATCCTCATGTTCACACAGGTGTTCTAGCAGACAAACCACAGGTGTAGAGAATCACATGAATCAACATTAAAATGAACCTCTAACCACAAAGAAACACACAATACTGACTTCATTTTCAACACTATATCTGTTGTTTTATCACTTAAAACCGTACAAACTTATTTTCTGACATTTACTGTATGAGTGTGGCTGTTTCTATTTTTGTGAATGCATTTCAGTGTGGAATATCTCATCAGCGTCTAGATTCAGAGCTGAACGGTGGTCCTTTCTGTTTCTATGGCTGCCGTTTCCATAACATTCAGTCTCCGGGGGCTTGTAATTAGACAGGAGAGATTGACAGAGCGCAGTTGTGTGGCAGAGAATCGGGGTGGTATGGTGTGTGTGGGTATGAATGTGTACTTTTGTGACGGCCACCCAAGATTTCTAGATGCTCAGAGCCAAACTTCTGTCTTCCTGTCCATCAATATTCACTTCCTGCCTCGCTAAATTTAAGCTGCTGGACGGTACAAGCAAGACCTGCTGTGTGTTTAATGAGCGTTGTGATGGAATGTCTGTCTGTACTGTAGGTACAGTAGAAATGAGTGGGTTTGGTGTGAGTGTGAGCCCTGTGTGGCTTTAGCTGTTTACAGTGGAGCACTAGCATACTGAATACTGAACCATCATGTGAAACAGTTTGCAGTATGCAATGATTAAAGTAATAGTTGACCCAAAAATTAAAATTCGCTGAAAATGTACTCATCCTCAGGCCATCCAAAATGAGTTTGTTTCTTCATCAGAACAGATTTGGAGAAATGTAGCATCACATCACTTGCTCATCAATGAATCCTCTGCCGTGAATGGGTGCCATCTGTATAATAATCAAATGTTTCTTGAGCAGCAAATCAGCATATTAGAATGATTTCTGAAGGATCATGTGACACTGAAGACTGGAGTAATGATGCTGAATATTCAGCTTTGCATCACAGGAATAAATTACATTTTAAAATATATTAAAATATAAAACAGTTATTTGAAATGACAATAGCATTTCACAATATTACTGCTTTTACTGTATTTTGGGTAAATAAATGCAGCCTTGATGAGCATAAGAGTCTTCTTTTGAACGACTAAAAAAATATTGAACGATATCATATACACAGTAAAGGTGCATCCCAACTTATGCACTGTTCTGTGAAGTTTTGTAGTATAAATAGTTTGAGTAGTGCACTGAAAATTACAAAAAAAAAAGAAGAAGTACAGTTTAAATACCCGGATGATGCACTTAAATAACCGAAAAATGAAGTGTGGAATGTTGGAGACTTCATGCACTCAACTGTCATAGCTTTAATTACGTAGGGGGTGGGGAGGGGCTATCAGACTCCGATGATGAATGACAAAATAACCTTATATAATTCATACGCTACACGGTTGAGTACATAGTGTATAAGTGTATAGTGCATCATTTGGGACGCAGCTAGTGTGTTTGCAATTGCTCCAATAATTTTTTGTTTTATTCTGAGGCAAAATCTAGCACATTTCTAAAGATTTCATAAGATTCACACAGTACTGTACATCATGTGACTCTTGCATGTGTACAGAGAGTTCATGCAGTATACTGCACACAGTGTACATATTGCATGCTGCTTTCTTTAAGAAATAATAGGTAGTATGCAGTTTGACTTTCATTTGCACTCTTCTTGTCTTGCCCTTATAATTATGTCTCTCTTTCTCTGTGTTTGGTGTCTCAGTGAGGAGCTGGATGATTCTCAGCCCAGCGCTCATGTCACCTGTCCTGTAAAGACCATGATCAAAGCCCCGGGAACACCTGTCAGAAGCACAGCAGGTAATATCACCTCATGACTGAAGATCCAGGCTCTCTCCTGTCCACATACTGACCCCAGCGCTGTGGTATATGATGCTGCTCTGTGTATGCTGCAAATCTAAAGTTCAGACACACCAATTCATCTATTTAAAAAAAAATACATTAAAATTTAAGTTTGGTGCAAAGAAATTTCACTAAATTTCTTTCAATTATTATTGTATTAAACAGTGTTATTCTTACGGCTGCCCCCTAATAGTCGACTAACCATTAGTTGACCAGAAGAGGCTTGGTCGACTAAAATTTTATTAGTCGCTTAGTCATAGAAAAAAAATAAAATAAAAAAATCCATAGGCGAATTCACGCAGTCCGTGACGGACAGTTCGTTAACGGCTGGTCTTTGTGGTAATACAGTACATCAGACAGGACATCCAAACGCTCACCTGTCATTCATTGACCTCAAATATGGCTTATCATCTTAAATATGTAAATATTACCAACTTTACATACTTTATATAAGCTGTACTTAAAATACTCCCTCATTTTTGGTCATACAGATAAGAGTAATACATCTTTCAAATCTGTAAAGACTCTACATTTAATTGTGTGCACTCACAATAACAACAAAATATTACACTTTTGTAAAATAATGAAAGCAAACAGGATGTGTTTTCTGCTGTCTCAGTCTGTGAACTTGAGCTCGAAACTCTGTGTATACTTGGCTTACAGATATGAAAACATATCTAGCCTAAGATATGTCTACTTTCAAGTTAACCAGTTCAAATGGAAAACAAATATTCTCCGATTATGTGTAAAACATGCATACAGGTGCATCCACTACTGCAGAGATGACGAGTCAGTGTCGCCGATTTCATCTCTTAAACTCAAAGCAAAGAAAGCACTTGTTTATCAATACGTTATTAAAATGTTAATGCAGCTTCATTATCGTTTTCCCCTGACACATTCATAATCATTACTTCTGCCGGTGTGCCGTGGCAAGCTTTACACATGTACTTAAGCGCTTATTAGGCTATGTAGGCAATTAAAGGCTCGATATAATGATTTAAATGGTTTATTAATAAACGTTTGATTTGTCGACTAATGCTTAAAATGAATGATTACTAGTCGACCAGAAAAATCTTTAGTCGATGGCTGCCCTAATTATTTTAGTATCATTGAGGTGCTATTATAGGTTTTATTGATTTTTTTTAATTTTTATTTTTAGATTTTTTTCTTTTCATTTTCATTTTAGAAAATTTGTTGTGCTTCTGTTATTTTTATTATTTTTCATTTATGAAAGTCTATATATATTTTATTAAACTAAAACTCAGATAAAAAATGCTATTTTAGTACATAAGGTTAAAAACTAAATGAAAATGAAAAATGTTGCCTTGGCAAATAGATTAAATAAAATAAGTTTAATTTTATTTCCTTTCAATTAAAATTTATTTTATTTCAAGTAACACTGATGGTTTTAGTTTTAGTTTGAAGTAATTATAATAATCCTTGTATTAAGCAATTCCCCCTTAACTGCCATTCTTCCGCTGCTCTGTAAAAAATTATTTTTTTGAAGGAAAATAAATGTAAATAAAACAAAGATTAATGGAGTAGATTTTACAAGAAAATACCATTTCAGTCTTTCTACATCAGAATTTCATATTTAATTCTATTTTATTTGCCGTTTCTTTGTAATTAATTGTGAAATTTACTAGCAATTTCTGAGTGAAAATTGTTTTAAAGTAAGTCCTACACCAGAATTTTTTTTTTTTTCACTATGGAAGACTAATTAATATCTGTGTTTTGTGTTATATCTGTTACTGTACTTTATATTTTAGGGTTAAGGTTAAGTATTAATACTTGATAATTGTAATAGTCGACCCAATAGTTGACAGGCGATCTGACCAATCATAATGCTGAATCTGCCATTTTGTCCGTCAAACAAACCAGACAGATTTAAAATTGAAAAAAAAAAAAACATTTAAAACAAGAGACCTTCTGATGTTCATTCATGTTTATTTTGTGCTATAACTAGTAAAGAGCAAGAGATGGTCGGTTCACGTGCCGCTTGAACTGGGGCGCTTCAGTGATCTGTCACAACACATATGCTATTGTTTGAATTTCTTTAAAAAAAGACAAAATTTGAAAACAGAGACTTTCATACTAAAAGTAACTTGCTCTGTCTTGTTTGTCAGCGTGTGATAGTTTCCTCTTTGCTCTGCAATTTTTCACTGCGTGAGAACGTGATGTGTGGCGTGGCATGGCTTGTCGGACATAGCAACAATAACTAAGGGGGGCAGGTCTTTTTGCGAAGGGTCAGTTAGCAGTTCAGACATATTCAAAGCGCACCGGCCTTTAATATATCGTTAAATAAACTGAGGAAGCGGAGACGCCTAAAGACAAGCTGAAGCTCTAATGAGAGTTTGTGTATTTGTGTGTGTTTCCGTCTTTGGCAGGTCTCATCACTCCCACTTTTGGTGTCATGAGCAGCAGTACTCCTTTAGGCCCCGCCTTGGACCGGCCCATGCCCCGCCCACACCCCAAAGACGAAGCCTCATTGGTCCAGATGGCAGAACACATCCCTGCTGGAACACGCACTCCTGTGTGCGCTCACTGCGACATGATTATCAGGTACACAAACTATTATTCAGTGAAAAATCAAGTTTTGTATTTAAATTAGATTTGTCCAAAATAAGATATCTTAGAAGGCTACATAATGCTGCTTCCTACTTTTGGAACAAACAATCCCTTGTTGGGATTATGCTTATGATTCTCTACAATGCTGTCTAGGTAGGCAAAGCAACTCACTACCTTTTGGAACAGATGCACAATATAAAAAATGCAAAAAGCAAAATGAATGTGATACTTGGAAACAAGTTTAACAACAGCTGGTACTATTGCTTCATTGTTGTTGTCAGCGTTCCAAATTTAATTTAACAAATACTGACACTGACATTTTGTTTTATCTGCACCTCTAGCACACTATTACAGGACGTAATATTCATAGAATCACAAAGTCATTAATAGAGTTTTGCCATGTAAATGTCACATAACATATGTTCATAATGATTAGCTTTCCTCGCAAGCGTCCATATGACTTCTCAATTACCCTCAAATCTGCTCTTTATGATTCTGATCTAATACATACTGTAGTGAGCTGCCTATGTATTAAGCATTATAAGGAATCATGGATGCCTAAAGCAGCCTCTCATATATCCTTCATGGAGAAGGCAATCTTCTGGCTCCAATTCTGTGCAAAATAAATAAATAAAAGTATGCAAGATGGTGAGAAAAACAAGAGATATACTTTTTGGATTCTTGGATAATTTTTAAAGTTGATTAATTATCATTAATATAATACCACTATGATTATTACCAAAATGCTAATATAATTATCGCTAATACTATAAATTAGTTAAATTAATTAAGTAACAGATTATTTATAAAATAATTAATATTTCATGGATAACAATAATAATAATAATTTATAATAATAAAATGGAATATTTCATTATTATTATTATTATACAGATATTATAATTATTATTTTATAGATAACTATTGATATAAAAAATAATGAATTTAAACAAAATTGACTATTTCTTCCTATATATATATATATATATATATATATAATTATTATTCATATAATGTATTATAATTAACTAACAAGCTATTGATAATTTGTGCAAACTATTGTAATAAACATATTGTCTTTTTCTTACAATAGCTGTATAATTATTATTTATAGTATGTTAATAAAAACAATTCATATAAACATAACTAGACTATTTTTTCCGATATTTGTGTGGGCTAAATATTTTTGTGCTTATTAAAGTATTTATTTGTTAGCTTAGTAACAGGCTACTGTAAGTGACTTACTACTAAAATCGATGGAGTACAACAGTCGGATTTCAGAAGTTAAAAATTCCATTAATTTTCTTCACAGATAAATTGTTTTTGTGACAGACCCAACTGACCTGTACACAGCAGGCAGCTCAGTAGGTTTTGCATTAGATCTTCTGTTTCTCCATCTTTCCTCAGTCTGTCTCTCTCTGTTTCACTTTGAAAGTGAGATGATTAGCTTAAGAGCGATATTTAATAACAATAGTTACTCTAAACTCACCTCTTACTTTCACAGAGCGAACAGTGGCCACCTTATCCAACGAGAAACACACACCTGTGTAACACACACCAGATATCACACACTCACGGGAGCAAACGAGATGGGAAAGCGTAGACTTTATTACGTGTGTGTGTGTGTGTGTGTCTGTGTGAGAGACAGTAATTAGGAATAGGCCTCTTCCCACAGAGCCTTCATTTAGCAAATTAAACCCTGAGTATTTATTCCAGAAGAGAGTAAACATTACACCAGACTCTCTGTTTCACCTGCACGCTGAATTACATCTGAGATTCAGATCTTTGCGGAAGCATTACTGATTACAGATGAAGTGTGTCATTTATGCACAACTAGTGGCAACAAATGGAATTGCAGGCTGTTTGTTTGTGGCTCTACCTGTCAATTTCATTATATAATACATAAAATAATTTATATAGATCAGTGGGGTGTACTGTATCTAAGATGAAACTAAAAACAAGGCTGTTGGGGATAAACACACAATATCACATAATTTTCTGATTCAAGATACTGTCTACAAAAGTGCATCCCGTTGAAGGTTTCACTGTACAGTCCTTATTACTTTTGGAAAATGGTGATGGAAATTCAGCCAGATGGAAAATCTGGCTAATTTGGCTTGTCGGTCTCGTACTGTCTAGGTGGGCTTTTCTTTGCCAGAGTAAACTGCAAATTGGGCCAGAAAATTGCCCTGTGTCACAACACAACATTTAACCACAAATCATGCTGCTGTTTCATGTGTGTTTTATCCTTTGTACGCATGTACGTGTGTTTCAGGGGGCCGTTCCTGATGGCGATGGGGAAATCGTGGCACCCCGAGGAGTTCACGTGTGCTCACTGCAGTGTGTCTCTGAGTGAGCTGGGTTTTGTGGAGGAACAGGGCTCTGTTTACTGCCAGCACTGCTATGAGGAGTTCTTCGCCCCGACCTGCGCGCGCTGCCAGTACAAAATCCTGGGGGTCCGTGACCATGTGTTTCACAAACATGAAATATACTCCATCTCTAACTGCCTGCTTGAGCTTTTGGCTCATTTATACAAACATATTCACACACAGAGAGACATTAATGTCTTTTAGTACTGCCTAAACATTCTTGTCTTTATTCTACAGTATGTGCATGTACATTCAAAAGTTTGGGGTCAGTGAATGAAATTGATGCTTTCATTCAGCAAGGATGCAATAAATTACTCAAAAGTCACATTAAACACGTTACAAAAGATTTCTATAAATGCTGTTCTTCTGAACTTTTTATTCATCAGAGAATTCTAAAAAGTAAAATGCATCATGGTTTCCACAAGAATAGTAAGCAGCATGAAAACAGCAATGTATTCAACATTGATAATAGAAATGTTTCTCGAGCCGCAAATCAGCATATTATAGTGATTTCTGAAGGATCATGTGACACTGAAGACTGGAGTAATGATGCTGAAAATTCAGCTTTGCGTCACATGAATAAGTTACATTTTAAAATATATTGCAATACAAAATAATTATTTTAAATTGTAATAATACTTTATAATATTACTGTGTTTACTGTAGTTTTGATCAAATAAATGCATTTTTGGTGACCCCAAACTTTCGACTGGAAGTGTATATGTAAAGATGATGATGATGTTGTGTTTTAACAGGAAGTGATCAATGCACTCAAGCAAACCTGGCATGTGTATTGTTTCCTGTGTGCATCCTGCCAGCAACCGATAAGAAACGATACTTTTCATCTTGAGGATGGAGAGCCGTACTGCGAGAGAGGTGTTTGTTTGTCTACTTACTTTCTGTAGACTTCTGTTATTTTAAAACTGAACCAATGGTATTTTAAATCACTTAACTCCCATACACACCTTTCTGCATTTATTGTATATTGTACATTTTCATTAAGACATTAACTGATCATTTTCCTCAATAATCATTGGAACAATAATCATGGGAAAGGAAAAAGATTCACAAATTATATATTTCTTATATCCACATTATTTATCTTAGACATTTATAAGCTTAAGCAGAGAGTAAATGAAGACTTGTATCTAAGTCTCCAACTTCTCAGATGTTTCTTGTGGAAATTTTTTTGATGAAAAATACAGTAATATTGTGAAATATTATTACAATTTAAAATAACTGTTTTGTATTTGAATATATAGTAAAATGTCATTTATTCCTGTGATGTAAAGCTGAATTTTCAGCATCATTACTCCAGTCTTCAGTGTCACGTGATCCTTCAGAAATCATAATATGCTGATTTGCTTAATTGCTGCTTTATATTTTTGTGGAGACCATGATACATTTTTAGTTTTCTGGGTCGTTTGATGAATAGCAGCATTTATTTGAAATAGAAATCTTTTGTAACCTTATAAATGTCTTTATTGTCACTTTTGATCAATTTATTGATCAATTTCTTGCTGAATGAAAGCATTAATTTCTTACAAAAATCTTTTAAACAGTAGTGTATACTATCCAGATTCATTTTTTTAGCTGTGTAATCAACAATTGTCACTTTTGTGTGTATTTTAATTACAACTAAGAAATTTTAGAAGAAACATCAGAGACAAAGCTGATAGGTAAAGTGTCTCTGAGTTGATGTTTTAATAGTTTTGTAATTGTGTGTTTAGATTACTACAGTCTGTTTGGGACGGGCTGCCGTGGTTGTGATTTCCCGATAGAAGCAGGAGACAAGTTTCTGGAGGCCCTGGGCGGCACCTGGCACGACACCTGCTTCGTGTGCTCAGTAAGTGTGTGTTCAGGCTCAGCTGAGAGTGTTTGTGTGTTCACTGGGTGTTGTGTGATGAATGTCCGCTGTGTTCTCTTCAGGTGTGCAGCGTCAGTCTGGAGGGTCAGACCTTCTTCTCCAAAAAGGACAAACCGCTTTGCAAGAAACATGCTCACACTCTCAAATTATAAATGCACAGTGAAAACAACTGTTGAAGTACAAGAAAAAAATTAAATAACACATATTTACAAAGATATAAATGACACATACTGATGTAGTTTGAACGAAGGATGATCTGTTAGAAGATGTGGTTATGTGTGAACAGCACTTTGGCACTTATGTTAGTGTTATTTTATCAAATTAAAGAAGTATCTTTTCTTTTTCTTTTTAAAGGGATAGTTCACCCCAAAATGAAAACTGTCATCATTTACTTGCCCTCAAGTTCCAATCCAGCTTCTTTCTTCTGTTGAGCATAAAATAAGATATTCTGAAGAATGTGCGTAACCAAAGAGTTGCTGGTCCCCATTGACTTCCATATTATGGAAAAAAAAATACTATGGAAGTCATTGGGGACCATCAAATGTTTAGTTAGCAACATTCTTCAAAATATCTTCTTTTGTGTTTGACAGAAGAAAGAAACTGGATTGGAACTTGAGGGTGAGTAAATGATGACAGAATTTTTATGTTTGGGTGAAGAACTATCCCTTTAATCTCCTCACTTCACTGAAAATTGTGTATTATTTAATAAAATAAGGACCAAACAATTGGAATGAGAAAATTCTGAAGAAATGCACATTAAGTGATCTGACATAAAATGCTGCAGTGATGTTTTTTTGTAGTCCAGCGAGGAAGTTCGTGTCATCCTGCTTCCCTTGACAAAAACCAATAGGATTTTCCCACTGGATTTGGATTATTGGAGTACAATGGCATTTTAGTGCCACATTAAAAAATAAAAAAATCTAAGATTACGAGATTAAAGTCGTAATATTTTGAGAATAAAGTCGAAATACTACGAGAATAAAGTCGAAGTACTATGAGAATAAAGTCAAAATATTGCGAGAATAAAGTCGAAATATTTAAAGAATAAAATAGAAATTACGAGAATAAAGTTGAAATGTTTGGAGAATAAAGTCTAAATGTTTCGAGAATAAAGTCAAAATATTTTGAGAATAAAGTCAAAATTACGAGATTTCTTAGCAGTTACGAGATTAAAGTTATAATATTTTGAGAGTATATTAGCCTATTATGGATGCAAATGGCCCGGATTGGGAGCACCAGGAGATATTCCAAAGTCTCAGCTTTCAAAATCTGTCAGTTTTATAGCGAAATACAAACAATATGTCTTACAATAATGTGTTTTTCATGCTCTTTAATGTGGCGTGACATGACAGATCGCTGTATTCACTTCAGTTTAAGCGGCATGTGAGTCAATCATCTTTCTGATTACAATGAGACATTCGTTTCATTAAATTAGGCTATACTGTTTTTTTTTTTTTCAACCTGTCATGCCACATTAAAGATCTTGAAAAACACATTATTGTAAGACACATTGTTTGCATTTCGTTATAAAACTGATTTTGAAATCTGAGGCTTTGATTTATATTAAAATTACCAAAAGCACAAGAGGGCTGGCGCACTATAATGCAATCGAAGACATGAAATATTATTTCCGAGCATACTGTCCCCGCGAGTATGACACATGGTATGATTTCTGCTAATAATCCCACATATATTTGTAGTGTATTAAAAAGGGTTAAATAAGAGAGCTGCGGCACCCCCCAAAGGAATGTTGATTGGGTCTGTGTGAGCTGATGTTAAGATAAAAAGTTGTTCCTGTTCAGTCTGTTAATAAATATCACATTCTTGATGTTACACTGTTTCCGGTAGTCCTTAAAATTGACTCTTCCTCATCCCAGTAAGATGATGGGACACAACAATATTCAAATAATTTCCGGTCGCCTGGCAACTTCTCCCGGTGCTCTCAATCCGGGCCATTTGCATGCGCAATATTGCCTATATTCTCAAAATATTATAACTTTAATTTCTACGATTTAAATTCTCAAAACATTTCACCTTTATTCTCATAATTTTAGATTTTTTATTTTTTAACGTGGCACTAAAATGCCATCCTAATTGGAGAAATTAAGTGCAGTGACTGACAAAAGATTATGATTCTTGCACATTTATTCATCAAAATGATCTTCACAAATGAACACAACTTCTGAAGGCCTAAACACAGTCACCAGAGGTAGGAAACTAAACAAAAGCTATAAACTAATTATAAATGGTCACATGACTTTTCATAACTTTTATGCTTCCGACAACTCTTTCAGTATCTATTTAAAACTAGAAAGTATTATTATAAACACAAAAGGCTGTGAAAGCAGACTAGAGACTAGATGAGATGTCCCTGACAAGCTCTTTAGTCCCATTTAGCCACTTGTTAGCAACTGCCTTTTTCAAGATACATACATAAAAGGTTAAAATAATCACGAGTGGGGTGTTACTGATATATTTTATGCTGTAGAATAAAATGTGAAAATATCTTGAGCTTATGTTAAACACAGACCTTATTTCAGACATAACAGAATGATGGAACTGTAAGTGCAAAAAAAGCAAACTCACTTCTGGGTTTTAGGACTCATTCTTGCAGCGCTCTATTGCCAAAATATTACAAAAAGTCTTACGTTGTCACACACTTATATAGCAAACTTCACAACATGATAATGCCATCTGAGAGGTTAGATAAGAAATAAATAAGTAACATATAGACTGTTAGACATTTCAAAGGGTTTTTACAGTAACTTACTGGCAACACTGTTACACTGATTTACAGAAGCAAACTTTATTTGGTTTACAGTAAATTACTGTAAAAAATCCAATTAATCAGTATACTACTGTAATTCATTCATTTTAATATAGATTTCATTAGATTTTATAATTTTTATATAGAATTCATTTTATTTTACCCTACATAGGTACCACTGGCATTCAATTAAAACAGACACAATAATTACAAAATATCAAATTCTTTATTTAAAACATTGCATGTATAACAATTAAAAATACAGTCTTCCAACGCTGGAACAGTGCATCTTCACCATTTCTCCTGTCTTAGGACGTTTTGCAGTGCATTATGTTGTATCCTCTGGATTTATCCTCAAAAAGAATCTTTAGGCAACAGAAACATAATGGGGAAAAAAGACAAGCCACCAAAGAATACATGGCCATCTGCAAAACCCAGGTGCTGCTCCAAAACGTGGCCACCACCTTTGCTCACCATCCACTTTGTTAGTGACAGAAATGTCTTCTCTGAAAAACAAGCCTTTTCCAAACTGCACATTTTGTGTTTCACAGTAGAAGGAAATTATATGTATTTGTAAACGTGAATTGAAGGGAAGTGTATTTATTTCTGTGCGATAGTGGGCAACTCTGCTTTTACTCTGTTCTGTGAAATGCTTGTTTTTATGCCTGTTTTATGTATTTTTTATTTTGTTAATGATAATGAAATATTAGATTTGCACTTTCTATAATTTCTGTTTTTGTAAAACTTTAAAAACTCCTGTTTGCTTTTATACAAGTTTTAATAAAAATCAAATGCCAACACTCTACTGTCCCCTCAATTTCAACCTTTTACCTCTTATTTATCTCCAATTATTAAAATTTACAGTGGGTACAGAAAGTATTCAGACCCTCTTAAATTTTTCACTCTTTGTTATATTGCAGCCGTTTGCTAAAATCATTTAAGTTCATTTTTTTTCCTCATTAATGTACACACAGGACCCCATATTGACAGAAAAACACAGAATTGTTGACATTTTTGCATATTTATTAAAAAAGAAAAACTGAAATATCACATGGTCCTAAGTATTCAGACCCTTTGCTGTGACACTCATATATTTAACTCAGGTGCTGTCCATGTCTTCTGATCATCCTTGAGATGGTTCTACACCTTCATTTGAGTCCAGCTGTGTTTGATTATACTGATTGGACTTGATTAGGAAAGCCACACACCTGTCTATATAAGACCTTACAGCTCACAGTGCATGTCAGAGCAAATGAGAATCATGAGGTCAAAGGAACTGCCTGAAGAGCTCAGAGACAGAATTGTGGCAAGGTACAGATCTGGCCAAGGTTACAAAAAAAATTTCTGCTGCACTTAAAGTTCCTAAGAGCACAGTGACCTCCATAATCCTTAAATGGAAGATGTTTGGGACGACCAGAACCCTTCCTAGAGCTGGCCGTCCGGCCAAACTGAGCTATCGGGGGAGAAGAGCCTTGGTGAGAGAGGTAAAGAAGAACCCAAAGATCACTGTGGCTGAGCTCCAGAGATGCAGTCGGGAGATGGGAGAAAGTTGTAGAAAGTCAATCACTGCAGCCCTCCACCAGTCGGGGCTTTATGGCAGAGTGGCCCGACGGAAGCCTCTCCTCAGTGCAAGACACATGAAAGCCCACATGAAGGACTCCAAGATGGTGAGAAATAATATTCTCTGGTCTGATGAGACCAAGACAGAACTTTTTGGCCTTAATTCTAAGCGGTATGTGTGGAGAAAACCAGGCACTGCTCATCACCTGTCCAATACAGTCCCAACAGTCAAGCATGGTGGTGGCAGCATCATGCTGTGGGGGTGTTTTTCAGCTGCAGGGACAGGACGACTGGTTGCAATCGAGGGAAAGATGAATGCGGCCAAGTACAGGGATATCCTGGACGAAAACCTTCTCCAGAGTGCTCAGGACCTCAGACTGGGCTGAAGGTTTACCTTCCAACAAGACAATGACCCTAAGCACACAGCTAAAATAACAAAGGAGTGGCTTCACAACAACTCCGTGACTGTTCTTGAATGGCCCAGCCAGAGCCCTGACTTAAACCCAATTGAGCATCTCTGGAGAGACCTAAAATTGGCTGTCCACCAGCGTTTACCATCCAACCTGACAGAACTGGAGAGGATCTGCAAGGAGGAATGGCAGAGGATCCCCAAATCCAGGTGTGAAAAACTTGTCGCATCTTTCCCAAAAAGACTCATGGCTGTATTAGATCAAAAGGGTGCTTCTACTAAATACTGAGCAAAGGGTCTGAATACTTAGGACCATGTGATATTTCAGTTTTTCTTTTTTAATAAATCTGCAAAAATGTCAACAATTCTGTGTTTTTCTGTCAATATGGGGTGCTGTGTGTACATTAATGAGGAAAAAAATGAACTTGAATGATTTTAGCAAATGGCTGCAATATAACAAAGAGTGAAAAAATTTAAGGGGGTCTGAATACCTTCTGTACCCACTGTATATGGGAAATTTGTCTGTATGGAGTTCCTCCTTCTGTTTTTTTTACTTCTTGGATTTTTCAAGAATTTTTATTTTATTTTTTTTTATTTTATTTTTTTTCCCTTGAAAAATGGGTGAAAATAAGTAACGGGCTGTATTTTCTATTTTATAGGTTTACAGATCCAAATAAATAAACCTTTAAGTCTCAAACTGAGAGTCGATTCTTCCATATTGTACCTTTTTAAGGACGTTTTCCATCCAAGGCAGCATCATTATTGCTCATATTTGGTGTTAGTCATTTAAGCAAACACTTAAATGCAAACTTTAGAGTTTGAATTCATCCTGAAGCATTTGTGCTCCAGACATGAATGACTCCTTATGGTTCTGATTCAGGAGAGGTGTGCTGCTACTTTACTGAGATCGAACCTAAAACCAGGAAATAAATCAGATTTATGAATTGAGCCATATCTGGCAATCAAAATATCATAGACTTGAGGATAGAGGACTCTTTTGGGCTAGTAAGCCACCGCCGCAACACGTTAGCAACTTTGTAGCAAGCATTTTCTTCAGGATGTAAAAAGTTTAGTGTCAAAGTGAAGCGTTGTGTGCGTTTCTCTCTCTCAGGTGAGTGGTTTGGCTGTAATGGCCGTAACTCACACCAGCACATGAGCTCAGGGGTCATGACCTCTGCCTGACACATGAATGAGACATTCACTCTGGCCACAAAGAACACCTTCTCTCGCTTTCTGTCTTTTCTCCTCGTCCTCTCTCTTCACACTAGTCTGACGGGGGTGGCTCAATTAATCTGAAGATATGAAAGCTTAAAAAAAACTGTATGCTTACCTAACCAAATTATTTCAGTTATTAAAGATTTTTGATAGTATGTGCAATATAAACTGTCTAAGTTCAGTAATGGTATCATAAGGTAGTCCTACATTGATTTGTACCGTGGTCCTCTTTGTTTACTATATATGTACCATGGTATTTACATGGTACTGTGAGGTACGTCAGAGAATACCATGGTATTCCAAGAGTATCTCATGGCATTGCCTTTGTGGTGGTACTTTTTTGAATAGTGGGGCATGTTGTCACAAGTTGTGATTATGTTGTTTGTTGACAATGATTTAAGAAGAATAAAGTAAAAATAATTAAACAATATGTAGGGTTATTATAGTTAATAAAAACTAAAACCATATAAACATTTTTGTTGCTTGAAATAAAATAAATGTTAGCTAAAATATATACATTTAAAATTATTTTATTTCAGCCAGTGGCCAAGGCAACATCATTCTCATTTTTGTTTAGTTTAACTTGTAAATAAACTAAAACTAAATAAACTAATAAATAAAAATAAAAACTATATGGACATAAAAAAAAACTAACAAAAATGACAAAAACTCAATAATATTGCTTTAACTAAAATTAAGTTGGAAACAGAAAATATAAAAATCTAATTCAAAATAGTAGCAAAAACTAATAATATATCAGTGAGACTAAAATAACTGATATAAAGTAAAATAAATAAATAAATATAAATAGGCCTATATATAAAGTAAAGCAGTCCAAAACATTCTGTTTAAAATGTATAATGGGCTATTTATTTATTTATTTTTAATTAAAGTTAGAACCATAAAACAAGTCATAATGGAAAATGGCTACTATTATTTAATAAATTGCAATAATTGTTTACAAGAAATATATTTTATAAACTAAATATGTGAACTACCCTTTTTTAGGTAGTTATTTAATCGTTGTTTTCATCTATCTATCTATCTATCTATCTATCTATCTATCTATCTATCTATCTATCTATCTATGTAGGTTCCTAAATCACCTGACTAAGCCACTTAACTATGTGCTTGGGTTTGTCTGTCAGCGTGCGCGCGCCGCCGGTAGTCGGTGTAGTGGAGTTCCCGCGCGTCTCGCGCTGCTGATGTTGATGAACGCTGAAGAACTGACAGATCATTCACACGGACAGACTCACGGAGACCTGGACTTCAGAACGGGTAAGAATCCAGCCAGTCCCGTCTTTTTTAGCGGAGGGAAGTGATTCGGATCAGTCTCGTGGTATATCTGCTCTTTTAACAGAACTGCGATTGATTTAACGTTAAATGAATTGTAACGTTTAATCGGTGCGTTCTGATGACGGTTTATAGACTAACGTTAGCTCTTTGGATTGCTCTGTACATTGTTACAAACATTTACCATGGTAAATATCCGCCGAAATAAGTTACTATCGTACTGTATATCCCTAAGAGAGCATATTAAGGAGATCTCTTAATACTGTATGTGTTGTACAGTCTAGTAGTAGCTAACTGTATTTACTGTGGTATTTTAGGATTACCTACGGTTACCATGGTTATAATGGACAGGTTTTTATGAAACCAACACTTTTCAGAGTTTGTGTCTTTAGACCTGTTACCAACATGATTCAGTAAAATACAGTAAACAAATTTACTACCATGTTTTTGTCGACTGGTGGCCTACTATATTCTTTGAATTAGGCTACTTTGCAAAGTATGCCATAACTACCGTGGCATATGAAAATGGTAAATATTCAGTACCATGTTATATATCACAATACCATGGTATTAACATCTGGTACATCATTGTACTATTGCAGCACAACACTTTTTTGTTAGGGAAATAATTGAAGATCTTCTCCTTGTGGTATGTTTTTGGACTGTTTGTATTGTGATATTTTGGAGTTACACTTTATAGTGTGTCACTGCATCAAAAAATACTGCCTGTTTTCAAACAAGTTTCCCACGAACGACTGATATTGGTCAGGCAAACAGATAGTCCTGCCTCCAAGCTTATAATTTTATTAAAGTACTTACATTCTTCTTTCTACTTCAATTTGACAGAGAAAAAAAATCATTGTCATTTTAGGGTTTATGGTGTTGCATTGTCATAATGACAGTTGTATAACATTGGGTATAACTAAACAGAGAAAAGAAGTTTAGTAAGTGGTTTTTATTTCAATTATTTGAAGCTGTAAAGCTATTTATATAATTTTTAGTCATTTTACGGTTTTGTTGCATTATCATTGCGACAAAGTTTAAAAAAAAAAGTTTTATTATTATTTTTTTTTTTAAATTAACATTGTGTTAACATGTATATAGTTAGCTTTTTGTGGCTATATTATTGAAGCAGTGTGTATTTGAACCTTTACAGATTGCCCATGCTCACTTACACCATAAGTGCCTCACTGTAACTCAGATTTGTAGGGACAAGTGGAAATTAATTTGTTGTGGTAATCAACAATATGCCAAAAATGCTGTCGATTCAGCTCAGCTTGAACCGCTGAAACCAGAATATTCCTTTGACACAATGGATGGGTTTGCACTGCTGATTCGGTCATGATATAGGGTGTTCAGGACACGTCTGCTAGGAATATGATACAGCGACAGAAACTTTTAACTGCTCTGATAAGGAGTTAACTCACACTATCTTGATAGCCTCTACTCTTTCAGCACTTAGAGGGTAATCCCAACAGGAGAGACTTTCTCTCGGGATAATGGAGGAATCAGACTGTTTGTGTCCATTAGCTGCTTGATTTTTGACTTTTATGAACCATCTGCTCCATGAACACAAGAATCAATTGTTGACTGAAGCACAGTTCACACAATGTCATCAGTGTTTAGCAAAGTCACTATAGCTTGATTTCACTGTGTTGCGTATACCGTTTGTACATTTTCATGATCGTTAAAACATGTTAAACAATTACCTTGAGAATACATCGAAATATAGTATACTAGATGAATTGGTATTGGTTTAAATATGTGAGAACAACATATTTTTATATCTAGTTGATTGATGTTCCTTAACCCTGTATAATCTGATTAGGCTTGTTTTTTAGGGGGCTTTCGCATAGGACATGTTCCTGTTGTCACAACATTTTAATATTATTTTTATATTATTATAGTATTTTTTATTAGCTTTTTATATTTATTCGATATTTAAATTTTACTTATTTGTATTTCAGTTTTAGTTTTAATAATTATTGTACTTCAATTTATACTTAAGTTAGTTGCTATGGAAACATCTAATTTCTACATTTTTATTTTTTTAAATCTAATATTTATATATTTTTTAAACTCAACTTTATTTTAATTAACAGAAATTATTTTTAATAGTTTTAGTCTTAATTAACAATAACAACATCAGCTGGACAGAATTCAGCATAATTTATAGGTCTCAAGATCCATTTTAAAGATATTTTTAACTTGAGATGGACCTAAAGTGGCGCAAGGCACAAATAAACAAACAACGGGAGATGTGACATAACATCCAAATATGTCTGTTTGCATGCGTACGTAGACCAGTATTTTAGAAAATACAGACTGAATTTTACATAAAAGTGCACAGTAATTATCTTAAAATTTATTGTTAAAATTTATGCCTTTTTTACAAAAATATGGCTATAGAGGCGATGCTTTAATGATTTAGAGACAGTGTCTCTGATAACATGCTGAAATCTTCATTAAAGAAGTTTTCTTTACAGTCATGCCATTGCTATAAATATTTAACCTAAAACATGAATAAATAAAATACAAAGAATCCTAACTGACTATAATCGGTTGCACGCTATTTTTGTTTTTCAGGTTATGTGTTGTGCAGTAGCATTTTACAACAGTAACACCTACGTTGTGTGTGATATCAAAACAAGTCCACTAATATGACTGTAGGTCCAATGTCACGGATAAACAGAGAGTGAGAGACCTGAAACTATGTGAGCTAACACACACACACACACACACACACACAAACTAATCAGGTCCAGCTGTGTGTCAGTGTGTGTTATGTGGAGTTCACGTTGGAGAGTGTGTGACCATATGGCATAAAGCGTCCAATTCTTACCTCACCCCCCACCTTTCGTCATGGGACTAGGCAGGAAAGACTCAACGACCAACCAGAGTCGAACAGCAGATGTGAGTGTGTGTATGAGAGAGAGCGATGGAATGTGTGAGTAGTAGTATACCCCGTCTACAGCGCAAGTCGACAAAACTAGAACACTTAAAATCAACATGAAATCAAAATTTCATAACTTGCTCTTCCTGTGATATAACTCACTTGATGTCTATGATGCAACTCTGACTTTTCACAATCCAATCAAAAACTAATGTTCAAGATCCATCTTGTTTTTTTTTTTTCTTGTTCAGTAAGCAGTTATTTTATTATCATTTATATACTATTATATTATTTATTCATTTTTAAGTAGCTTTTATTTTTATTCTATTCTATTTTCTATTTTCAGTTTTCATTTAAATTGTAGCTATGTGCTTTTGTCATTTTTATTTTCTTTTTAAAATATTTTATATTGTGCAATTATTTTTATTTTAAATAATCATTTTATTTATTTATTTTTATTTATTTATTTTATTTAAAAAAATTTAAATTCCATTTGTTTTAACAATTTTAGTACTTCAATTTACTTATTTTACTTATTTTTATTTTTAAGTTTTTCAAATTCTTCGTCAAATATTTTATTTTATTATAATTTTTTTTATTTCAACTAAAATTAAAATTAACGGGAACAATTTGTAATATTGTTAATTAAAACTAACAACACTGTCGCTAAGCCATTTTACGTGGAAATGTATGTGGTCAATATTGGCAATACTTCCATTTCTTGCCAACTTTTAAGTATATATTTATATTTAAAGGAAAATCTATTATGGAAAACTAGTTTTAGTTATTTTTGTAATTTTCTGTATTGCTTTATTTGTGTTTCAGTTTTAGTAATTTTGGTACTTCAATTTATTTTTCAAGGCAGCATTTATCATTTTCAAGTTCAGTCCAAGTTTTTATTTAATATTTATATTTTATTTTACTGCAGCTTTATTTCAATTACCAAAAATTATTTTTAATAGTTTTAGTTTTAGTTAACAATGACATCTCTGCAAAGCAGTCTGAAGTGCAAGTGTGCAAAGTCGTCATAACGCAAATGTGCCTGTTTGAATCATAAAGTTGTCTACACTGCAAGTGTGCCAAATCAGAAAAAAATAGAACATTCTCGTTACAATCAACAAAGCTCACTGTACTGCCAGTGCGCAAAGTCAACAAAACTAGCATGCTTGTGGTGTAGACACTATGTTTGGGTGTTTCTATTTATTTAGATTTTCTTCGATTTTTCACTTCCTTTGGGTTTAGAATGCTAATATGACTAGCTGAATATAATACAGACATGCTGTGTGGTTGTGTATGTGTGTGTGTGACAGTCTCTGTTTGAGCTCCATTAGTCTCAACCTCGCCCTGACACTACTGCTCACATTAATACACACATTCATGTTTATGTGATGTTGCTTGCATCATTTGACTTGAGAAGTGTCAGGTCCTAAAGTTCAATATTTATTGGAGTGTTATGTGCTAGTGTTCGTATTATAATCGTTTAGTATGTAGTGAAAGGTGTGTGGATTTGGGCGTATTTGATTGTGTGTTTTCTCTTCACAGGTGATCTGTATTCTTATTGGCTGCAGGTTGATTATGGAGCATCCTTATGTCAGAAAGGTCAGTAGTATTGATTCTTCAGATGGATTATCACTCATGGGGCCTAAAGATACAGTTTCTGACTGATAATAATGCTGAGAAGTAGGTGAGAAATGTTTTGCACAAACAAGGCTATAAGGATGATTCTTTCCCAGTGCAATACATTGAACACACATCCAGAGCTCAACTCTAAGAATTTTTCAAATTTTTACATGCCCAACCAAAATTTCAACTGGTCCCAACAAAAAAATAAATAATAAAAATATTATTACAAATTATTTTTTTAATAATAGTAATAATAACTAATTTAATAATAATTTTAAATTTATAATTATTTTTTAATACATTTTAGATATCAGTGCAATTCACAATTCTTGAGTCCAAATTTAAAACCACAGCAAAAAACTACTAGTCTGTAATGTTCAAACATTATTAAAGACAAGTGTCAAAAATAAGACATCATAAAGATAAAAATAAGAGCAAATAAACAAATAACAAGCAATTACACAAATAAATACAATAGAATAAAGATACAGATTAAATAAACAGTGCTTTGTGATGATGCAGGCCACGCCCAGTGGCAATTGCATAAAATCTACCTGGATATATGAGATTTATATTTTATATTTATTTATATGAATTTTTATTTTTGTGAAATTATAGATTATAGAATTATAGATCTGGCAAAGTCAATTGGAAATTAATAAAATAATAAAATGCCACAGACATTTTTAAAATGAATATGAATTGTTCTAGTTGTGCCAATCTTAAAGGAGTCATATGATGCGATTTCATGTTTTCCTTTGTCTTTGGAGTGTTACAAGCTGTTTGTGCATAGATAAGATCTGTAAAGTTGCAAAGATTAAAGTCTCAAACCCAAAGAGATCTTCTTTATAAAAGTTAAGACTCGACCACACCTTCCTAAAATGGCTCATTCAAACACGCCCCCACGTCTACGTCACGGTGTGGGGAGATTTGCATAACACCGCCCAAATGTATACGCAATGAAAGAAGGCTTAACTTTTATTCTCACTGTAGTATTGTTGTTGCCGCCGCCATGTCGTGGAGACGCTGTGGAGACGTTGTGAAAGCGAAAGTACTTTGTTTGGCCTTCCAAATGAGTACACAACTAGAAATCAGTGGTTAAGTTATATTAACAACTCTGCTCCAGAACAGTACAACGCAAATATTCAAGTGTGTGCAGCGCATTTTACGGAGGAATGTTTCCTGATCCTGGGAGAGTAGCCTACAATGTGAACACTATGAATGGCTGTGAATACTATAAAGTGGGGCAATTCCAACGTTGCAAGGACAGTGTGGTGCTTCTGACTCACAGCCTGTAAGTACATTTCGATATTTAAAGAATTTGCTACTGACTATTCAAACGCGAGTTTTGAGCAGTGTAGATGGTGCTTGTTTGGCGTTTCTACAATCACAAATGCAGACATGGTGTTATGTTTACGCGGCGCGGCACGGCACAACGCGTAAAAAGACCGTATGAATCATTATAATCAGTAATTATGTCCTAACTGAATGCAACAAATGCCTCGTTTATAGTGGGTTTTATTGTTTTAGTCTCGTCGTGCCGGGACACGGCATCACAACATGGTAAGGGGTAGGGCTGGGCGATATGAGCAGAAATTCATATCTCGGTATTTTTTGGCTGATTTGCAGTATACGGTATATATCTCGGTATTTTGTGTTTAGATTAAACAAATAAACAAATAAAGAGAATGTAACCATGTAGGCATATATTATGTGCAAAAAAAGGTTAAAATCACATTACATTCTAACACTGTAACATTGCAATCTAAAAACAAAAACAATGCTTTTAAAGCAGAAGTTAAATTTACTAAACTAAAAATTAAAATAATAGAAAAGCACAGACTAATTAAATAAAAAGGCTATTTTGATTAGGCTACCCCATTACAGTCACTTTACAGTTAGTGCTATCTTACAAATACACTTAGCCTCCTTGTAGGTTTAAAATTCTACATATATCACATTTACTGTTCAACTACAAATATTTCAGCAAAATCTATATTTTAGTCAGAGTTATTGTGCTCCTATTTCATTGCACGCTGTCTATTTGGCGCGCATGCGCGCGGCGGCGCTCGTTCTGAATGAAGTCTGTGAAGTTTAGTGGAGAATCGCAAAGCAAAAGCTGCACTTCTGATAGCAAAAGCATGCACTTCTGATAGCAAAATGGAAATATTTCCATGGCTTTCTAACATTTACAGAGGGAGAATATACCTGTGAAATGTAAGTTATGCATTAAGAAAAACAGCACATTTCAAACACATTAAACAGAGCGTCTCTGTCAGCGGCACACGCAGCCTTTCTGTCAGAGCATCTGACAGGGCAAGCCACTTTAAACTGAAATTATAAACTATAGGCTACTATATCTTACAAGTTTTTTAAAGCCCTTCATATAAAGCTTGTCACATGTTTAGAACAAATTGTATGCACTTTCTCCACAGCAGTTCAGTCTGTCCTCCCTAGATATTTTTTCAGATGCGCTCATATCAAACTACTGTATATCGATATTAACAGTATTGCTTCATACCGTATCGCTTATAAAAAATATAACGATATATCGTACAAACTCGATATACCGCCCAGCCCTAGTAAGGGGCGTAACATTTCCATCACATGTTTGCGGTATTCAGCCAATCACAATGCACTGGATAGCTGGCCAATTAGAGCACACCTTGCTTCTCAGAACGATGAGCTTTGTAAAAATCGACGCGTTTCAGAAAGGCGGAGCATAGAGGAGCAAAAATAATGTACAGTATGTGGAAAATGTGGTTTTTGAACCTCAAACCATGTAAACACATTGCATTACACCAAATACACAAAATAATGTTCTTTTTAGCAACATCATATGACCCCTTTAAACATAAAATATTTTATCGAGCAGTAATTGTAAGAAAAATATTTTTAAAAATCCTTGTTCTAAATCCTTAACATGTAAATCATAAAGGATTGAATAATGTCAACATTATTGAATTTATTTACTCATCCTCATCTCGTTTCAAAGCTGTATGACTTTTCTTTTGTGGAACACAAAAGAAGATATTTAGAAAATTGTCTAAGTGTTTCTTTTGTCTGTACAATGAGTCAATGTCGTCTGAACCCCAACATTCTTCAAAATATCTTATTTTGTGTTCTGCAGAAAAAAGAAATTTGTACAAGTTTGGAATGGCATCTCAATTTGCTGTTTGTCTAAATTGTCGCCTATGAGAAACAATTGAGATATCAATGAGTTCTGCAGGAATTACCCAGGAGCTGTTTTGAACCCCAGTTGACAAAGCTACAGATTTAAAGCATTTGAGAGCATGAGATCTCCAGACTGGAGTTTAGCGAGTCTATAAAGGATTCAGGTTCATCTGAGTGATTTATCATGCAGGAAATAATGTTATCACGGTACATTCCTCAGGTAATATACGATCACACACACCTCCCATTGACCCAGGTGTGTGTGTGTGTGTGTATAAGTGAGTGACAAAGAGATCGCTGGTGTCTGCAGGGCTGATATTATCGCTTGCTGAAAAGAGATATAGATCAAGAGGAAATTGAGCCATTTAAATCCCAGGAGCGCTTTATGATTTATGGCTGTCAGATATTATACTGTCTCTCTCTGAAAAGATCTGGCAACCAGCCGAATAAACCACCACACACACTCATAAAAGTCAGTCATTTTTCCATTGTCCAAAAGCCAAATACCCTCTGCAATCCACCCACTACAGGTGGGTGGTGTGACCCAAATCTTATATCATGGTATGAGTAATTTTATGTGACCGTAGCAGTCTGTATCAGTTTTTTGTTGTTGTTGTGTGTGGAAAAAGTAGTTTATATATTAAATAACCATGTAATATCTATTTTTGGATACTTTAGAAGCAAAAGCTCACTTGATTATTTTCTCTATCTAAATGAAAAGGCAATTATTCATAAAAAGAATGTTAAGTATCACATCATATAACGAAACAAAATAATAAAATATTATGCACTGTAAATTAGATAGTTCTGACAATAAATGTGAATTACATGTTTTAGGTTATGCGGTCATTATATGCATTGCCTGTGACCTCTATAATAATGCGTCAAAGTTCAATCAAACTGTGCTTTTCATGTTTCTTTGATGTTCTCATGTGTAAATAATGTACAGCAGTTCTGTCTGCTCATAGCTGTCTAAATATGTCTTCTGTGGTATAAACAATAAATCGAAATGACACATTTCCGTTGCGCATAATATACTGCAAAACCGCTTGTCTCTATGACCCACAAACCCATTTTTGCTCTTTAAAGGGGGCATATGACGTTGGGGGTGGATTCCGTTTTTTTTCCATTTTAATTTTTCTGGACTCCTTTTTAATGGTTAAATTAAATTTTATTAATCAAAAAGTATGTCTAGCAAATTAAAATCATGAAACTTGAACAATTTAACATCAATTTATTAAAAGTTTAACAAATATTACATGTTTAGGGCCCTATGAAATGTTTTATTTTTTCCAACCTTATGTTTTATTGATACCAAATTCTGTGTTTTGAATGTCTAATTATTTGAAAGCATAAAACAAGTTTCATTTATTCTTACAATAGCCCCATGATTTGTTTTCCTCAGAAATTCTGTTGTGTATTGCAATTTTTAAGGCATAAAACATTCATTTAATTTATCTTTTAATTAATGAAAATTAAACAAATTTAATTTTTTGGAAAATAAAGGGGATTCGATATTACAATTAAAAACATTGAATAAATATTGTATAATTATCCCTTAAAAATAAGGTTTTAATAATTTTAGTAGTAGCCTATTACATACATTCTACTGAACAATAGTAATGTTGGCTATTTCTGCCGCAATGACTTCAAGGTAAACCAAACTTTTATTTTGACGGGTTGCCGTGAATACCTTTACATTTCTGTGTGTATATGATATGATGAGGATAGTTTTACTCAAATGAAATTGTCAAATGCTCATGAAGTGCTCTCATAGCAGTTCTGGAGATGTTGTTCATGTTGTTATGTCCTCATCAGTGAGACGGCTGACGCTAATATCACCGAAAGCGTCACACGCGCTTCAGTACAACTTTTAGGAGCTCATATTAGTCAGTCTCTGCAAGACAGACTTTTCAGGATAGGAGATGGACTAAAAATGAGCTCCTAAAACTTACTGCTAGATTCTGGAAGATAAATTCTTCAAACAGTGGTACAAGAAGATGTGGTGCTATACAAAATAAAAAAGCCTATACAAAATCAGTCTTAATGTATTTCACAACACTTCAGCTATTCTTATTAAGTGAGGGTCATTTTTTTAGGATTTTTTTACCCAAGCAAAGTCTCAGAGAACCTGACACATTGTACTTGTGGAGACTCCGAAAGGGTTGCAGTTCTTGAAAATGGTGGCGCTGGAGACTAAATGGTTCCTGATGGTTTTTCACCTAATTCTTCACCTTAATTCTTCATTCTTTTGCAGTTAACATCTGTTTTTTCTGACTCTGCTGACCCATTGAGCATTTTGCTGCCCAATGGTCATGCCCTAACTTTGCAAATTCTATTATTGCATTAGTATTGCATCCTTCTCATGGGCATTTAATAATTTTTGACTTTTAGTCTGAGTTAAATCTCTTTTTTGGCTCATTTTATCTGTAAAAGAAAACATGCCTAATAATTCGGCACACCTGAATATAAGGAGTTTTTGACTTCCACTCTTAATGGACAATTATATATCACTTATAAATGATTAAATACAAAGTCAATAGTAGTTGTTAAGACTGATGTGGTTTGGAATTGGTAAAATGTTCTTGGAAAAAAATATGACCAGAATGTCAACTTGCCTAATAATTCGGCACAGGATGTACATTTGGGCAGTGTTTTGCAAATCTCCCCACACCGTGATGTAGAGATGTGGGGGTGTGTTTGAATGAGCCGTTTTAGGGGGGCGTGGTCGAGTCTTAACTTTTATAAAGAATATCTCTTTGGTTTTGAGACTTTAGTCTTTGCAACTTCAGGGGTCTTATCTATGCACAAACAGCATGTAACACTCCAAAGAGAAAGGAAAACCCTATAAAGACCCCCCTATAAAGAGAGAGATAAAAGAAAGGAAATCTAGAAATGACTAGCTTTTGTATGTGCTCCCGAGAGCATATATTTCCTGATTATGAGATTAGCACCTTTAACTGAAATGAAGAAGTATATTTAATTAAGTGTGTGTGTATGTGTATGTGTGTTTTGTTACTTTCATTTTAATAAATATTTCTCAATATTACCATTATCACAAATAAAGCCTTTGCAGCCTTTGTGAGTAACACCCTCGTATCATAGCAGTGCATTTAGCACAGGTAAGCACCAGTCATGTTTGCTGCAGAAACTGTAATCTAGTTATCACATGGGACATTACACAGATGCCCTGCTGTGCTCTTATATGTTCGTGATTGGCTATTAAGACTGATTTATGTTCTTTCCGGTTTGCCACACCCCCACTCTAGTGCTCACGTCTGTTAAAGTGCTTATGCTAGTGGAGTTTCATTACTTCCTGTCTCAGTGGCTGGACTGGTGATCAATGCTGTATGTGTGTCTGCTCTTGTATGCACTTATAAACTTATAGACTGCTGACGGATAACCCTCTCATAACACATTTATCATGCATCACTGAGCTGCAGTATATATATCCATTTCACATGCACAGTCGCTCGCTTGTGTGTCATACAGGGAGACTGCTGGTGCTGCCTCCATCTGATAAAATTTCAGTATCTCTTTTGTCTACCTCAAGCTCATTGTGTTCTCATTAAATGTGGTGTGATTATGAGGGGGAACGGCGAAATACAGGCGAAACCCATGTGAGAGGCTGATCACCCTGTAAGTGCAATAATGTGCACCTTTCATGCTTAACTGGTCAAAAAAGGTCAAAATGGCCAGGTTAAGAGTTAAAAACTAAATCTGCTATGAATATTCCTGGTTTAATGTAAGTTAAGTTCAATTGACAGCATTTCTCTGGTTTTCTCTAAAAAAAAAATCAAGGTTATGGCAAGACATTTACAAAGGAAGTGAATGGGGCTAATTTTCAAGAATAGAAAAGCTAAATTTTATAACATTTTTATACATTACATTATTTTTTTCCCTGTTAAAACTTGTGTATTTGAAGTCAAAGCTTTTATATAATAACTTTTACAGTATTGTTATTATTGTTTATTACGTTACACTGTCATGGGGACAAAGTTGTTGGTCATTTTGATATTTTCAGTTTTCATGTTAAATTTTGTTTAAAATATGGTAATTTTATTATGTGCTTTTGTCATTTTTAGGGTGCGGATTCTCTTGGTTTGTTTGATCCGGACCAAAAAAGAAAATTATACATTTGGTCCTGGTCCTCTTAGCATTCACACTGGCATTTTTGACAGTGAACCTAAATGTACTGAACCTAAATGCATAGTCATATGTTCACAACCTGATTGGTTGGGTTGAATGACGTGTATTTTGTGACGGAACTTACCGAACACCCCAAACACTCGGTGTGTTTGACTTAAAGTGGGACTACGCAGACCGATCGGTGTATGGCATCAAAGTAGCCATTCACCGATCGGTCTGCTCAGCCCTGCTTTAAAGGGATAGTTCACCCAAAAATGAAAATTCTGTCATTAATTACTCACCCTCATGTCGTTCCAAACCTGTAAGACCTTCGTTCATCTTCGGAATACAAATTAAGATACTTTTTGATGAATTCGGAGAGCTCTCTGACCCTCCCATAGACAAGGACCCTTGATCGTGTAAGGGTCCTTACACGATCGAGGCTCAGAAACGTAGCAAGGAGATCGCTAAAATAATTCATGTGACATCAGTGGTTCAACCGTAATGTTATACAGCTATGAGAATACTTTTTGTGCACGAAGAAAACAAAAATAATAACTTCATTCAACAATTCGTCTGCTCTGCGTCACCCTATAGCACCATTTTGGAGAGTATCAACGTATGCAAGGTATGTACGCGGATACGTTGTTTACGTTCAGATCAAAGCGTAAACAGCATATCCGCGTACAGTGCTGCTGATACAGAACAGCATACATTGTTTTGAATACACTGCTCGTTCCATGTGGTCAATTCATGTCGAATCTTGTCATCCTGTTTTTGGTTCGTTTTGAAGTATTTGGTCCGTGTTGCTTTCATATTTCATTCGAACCGCACCAGAGTTCGTGTTTGGTGCGTACCATGGTTCGGATGGCAGCGTTCACACTTACTCAAATGAACCACACTAACAGAGCAATCGCACACAGAGTATATCGTTTTAATCGAAGTATGAACACACCCTTAATCATTTTTTATATTTGTGTAGCTTTTTTATTTTATTTTTATTTCTGTTTTTAGGTTTTAATCATTTTTATTTCGTTTTTTTTTATTTCTTTGTAGTATTAGTTTTTTTATATTTTTATATAGCTTTTATTATTTTTATTAGTTTTTATTTTGTCATTTTTGTTTTTGTAATTTTTATATATTTCAGTTGTTAGATTTTATTTAAATTTTAGCTTTATTTTAGTGCTACTACTTATTTATTTTAGCATTTTTTCTTGTATACACACGTGGTCAGAATTGTTGGTACCCTTGGTAAATATAGTCAAAGAAGGCTGTGAAAATAAATGTGCATTGTTAATCCTTTTGATCTTTTATTTTAAAAAATCACAAAAATCTAAGCTTTCATTGGAGAATAAGAATTTAAAATGGGGGGAAATATCATTATGAAATAAATGTTTTTTTCTCAATTACATGTTGGACACAATTACTGGTACCCCTAGAAATTCTTATGAGTAAAATATATCTGAAATATATTCCCATTCATATTTACAATTTTGAGCACACCAGCGTGATTTTGAACATGAAATGATCCAGCCATGGCTTTCTGTTTCACAGAAATATAAATAGGAGGGAAAACAAATGCCAAATTCCAAATTAATTAACCCATCACAATGAGAAAAACCAAAGAATATATTTCTGATGTGCAGCAAAAGATAATTGAGCTTCACAAATTAGAAAGTGGCTTTAAGAAAAGAGCTAGAGCAGTGAAAATTCCCATTTCCACCATCAGGGCAATAATTAAGAATTTCCAATCAACAGAAAATGTTACGAAACTGCCTGGAAGAGGACGTGTGTCTATCTCGTCCTAATGCACGGTGAGAAGGAGAGTTTGAGTGACTAAAGACTCTTCAAGGATCACAGCTGGAGAATTGCAGAAAAAGGTTGAGTTTCGGGGTCAGAAAACCTTAAAAAAATGATCAAACAGCACCTACATCACCACATGTTGTTTGGGATGGTTTCAAGAAAAAAATCAAGAAAATAAAATGCTTTCACCAGAAAACAATCTCCAGCAATATTCAGTTATCAGACACGACTGGAACTTCAAATGGGACTGGCTTCTATGGTCAGATGAAACTAAAAAATGAGCTTTAGTGAACACAGGGATAAAAAGTACCCCATGTGTACAATGAAATATACTGCTGTATTTTTGATGTTGTGGGCCTATATTTCTGCTGGAGGTCCTGGACATCTTGTTTAGACACATCGCATCACTGATTCTATCAAATACCAACAGATAAAAAATCAAAAAGTGACTGACTCTGTTAGAAAGCTTATAGTGGGCCATGTTTGGATCTTCCAACCGTACAATAATCCAAAAACAAACCTTAAAAACAACACAAAAATGGGTCACTGAGCACAAAACCAAGCTTCTGCTATGGCCATTCCAGTCCTCTGACCTGAACCCTATAGAAAATGAGTGGGTGAACTGAAGAGGAGAAGCACCATCATGGAGCTGGGAATTTGAAGGGTCTGGAGTGATTCTGGATGAAGGAATGGTCTCTGAACTCTTGGCAGGTGTTCTCTAACCTCATCAGGCATTATAGGAGAAAACTCCTATTCTATTTTGGCAAGTGGAGGTTTCAAAATGTATTGAATAAAAGGGTACTGTTAATTGTGTCCAATGTGTATTAGAGAAAAACATTTGTTTCATAATGATATTCTCCAATGAAAGGTTAGATTTTTGTGAATTTTTCAAATAATAGATCAAGAGCGCGAAGGTGCGCGCCGCAGACGGAGCGCAACAGAGGATTTGGGTTTCAAATTAAAGTAAAAGACCGCTTCTTAAACCAGAGGTGGTGAGCATGTTGGTATTCTTGTGGAAAGAAAACACGCAAGTCCTGTCAGCGACAGCCAGTTTAGTTTTGCTTTTCTTTTTGTTTTCGTTTTGAAAAGCTAGTTATCTTTACTTTTTACCTCACGTTTCGTTATGGAGGCTTTCCTTATTTATTATTATTATTATTATTATTATTATTATTATTATTATTTATTTGATTCCTCAGTGTTTGCTAAACGTTCTGTAATTTATTAGTCGGTATATAATACAGCATGTGATGTATCCTATGCCATGCCTCGTCTTATTTGTTTAATAAATAATGTTAATAAAGGTTATGTAAGCTAGTTTGTCATTGTAGCCTACTGTTTTATTGTTGTTGCGCTTTTAGTCCTAAAAAGTAAAAAGTGTATAGACATATAAGCAAAACAGACAATTATCTTTTCTTGTAAAACGTGACACCAAGATCGCGAATTTGAAAGTGAAAGTGAAAGTGCACGAAAAGAGTAATTCCTGTTCACAAAATTTAAATCACAAATACTGATGAAAAAGTACGGTTTGAATGTTGAACAACTATGAACTATGAACTACGATAAAAGTTCATCAGCGTGCATTGATTAATCAAATGTTGTAGCAAAAAAATAAAAAAATAAATAAAAATTGCGACCAAATTATGTGCTCGTGTGACCAACTGAGAAAGTTAGTCGCAAAAGAGCGACCAGTGGGAAGAATGAGTCTAGAGCCCTATATATATATATAATATATATATATATATATATACACAGTGGGTACGGAAAGTATTCAGACCCCCTTAAATTTTTGCACTCTTTGTTATATTGCAGCCATTTGCTAAAACCATTGAAGTTCATTTTTTTCCCTCATTAATGTACACACAGCACCCCATATTGACAGAAAAACACAGAATTGTTGACATTTTTGCAGATTTATTAAACAAGAAAAACTGAAATATCATATGGTCCTAAGTATTCAGACCCTTTGCTGTGACACTCATATATTTAACTCAGGTGCTGTCCATTTCTTCTGATCATCCTTGAGATGGTTCTACACCTTCATTTGAGTCCAGCTGTGTTTGATTATACTGATTGGACTTGATTAGGAAAGCCACACACCTGTCTATATAAGACCTTACAGCTCACAGTGCATGTCAGAGCAAATGAGAATCATGAGGTCAAAGGAACTGCCTGAAGAGCTCAGAGACAGAATTGTGGCAAGGCACAGATCTGGCCAAGGTTACAAAAAAATTTCTGCTGCACTTAAGGTTCCTAAGAGCACAGTGGCCTCCATAATCCTCAAATGGAAGGTGTTTGGGACGACTAGAACCCTTCCTAGAGCTGGCCGTCCGGCCAAACTGAGCTATCGGGGGAGAAGAGCCTTGGTGAGAGAGGTAAAGAAGAACCCAAAGATCACTGTGGCTGAGCTCCAGAGATGCAGTCGGGAGATGGGAGAAAGTTGTAGAAAGTCAGCCATCACTGCAGCCCTCCACCAGTCGGGGCTTTATGGCAGAGTGGCCTGACGGAAGCCTCTCCTCAGTGCAAGACACATGAAAGCCCGCATGGAGTTTGCTAAAAAAACACCTGAAGGACTCCAAGATGGTGAGAAATAAGATTCTCTGGTCTGATGAGACCAAGATAGAACTTTTTGGCCTTAATTCTAAGTGGTATGTGTGGAGAAAACCAGGCACTGCTCATCACCTGTCCAATACAGTCCCAACAGTGAAGCATGATGGTGGCAGCATCATGCTGTGGGGGTGTTTTTCAGCTGCAGGGACAGGACGACTGGTTGCAATCGAGGGAAAGATGAATGCGGCCAAGTACAGGGATATCCTGGACGAAAACCTTCTCCAGAGTGCTCAGGACCTCAGACTGGGCCGAAGGTTTACCTTCCAACAAGACAATGACCCTAAGCACACAGCTAAAATAACAAAGGAGTGGCTTCACAACAACTCTGTGACTGTTCTTGAATGGCCCAGCCAGAGCCCTGACTTAAACCCAATTGAGCATCTCTGGAGAGAGCTAAAAATGGCTGTCCACCAACGTTTACCATCCAACCTGACAGAACTGGAGAGGATCTGCAAGGAGGAATGGCAGAGGATCCCCAAATCCAGGTGTGAAAAACTTGTCGCATCTTTCCCAAAAAGACTCATGGCTGTATTAGATCAAAAGGGTGCTTCTTCTAAATACTGAGTAAAGGGTCTGAATACTTAGGACCATGTGATATTTCAGTTTTTCTTTTTTAATAAATCTGCAAAAATGTCAACAATTCTGTGTTTTTCTGTCAATATGGGGTGCTGTGTGTACATTAATGAGGAAAAAAAATGAACTTAAATGATTTTAGCAAATGGCTGCAATATAACAAAGAGTGAAAAATTTAAGGGGGTCTGAATACTTTCTGTACCCACTGTGTGTATGTGTGTGTGTGTATATATATATATATATATATATATATATATATATATATATATATATATATATATACACACAGTGGGTACGGAAAGTATTCAGACCCCCTTAAATTTTTAGAATATATATATTCTAATATTATTATATATTCTAATATTACTATATTATTAATATTATTATTATTATTATTATGTTAATATTAATAATGTTATTGTTATTTTTTCTAACTTATTTTAGCTTTATTTCAATTACTGGAAATGATTATTAAAAATTTTAGTTTCAGTTATGTTAAGTATGTGAAATATTTAGTGTTAAAAAAATCGCTTCCTGACGTCATGTTAAAATGTATATTGTTTTATGTCTTGTGGATATATTGAAATACTATTGAGATACTATTGATTTTTTTAAAATAAATTTTTGTCGTAATGAACTCTGAATATTCTTTAATATTGTTATACAAAATAAGTGCTCATTTAATTAGTTCACACAAAGTCTAGTTTGCAATATGACAGTGTTTTAAGTCATAAAAAAAGAAGAAATATGTCAGAGAGCGTAAAAACCTCTGATTATGCTGTTCTGATTGGCTGACTTAGCATTTTTGCCATCCTGCTCTTCAGATAGATGAACCCATATTGATGTACTGGTTTGTAGCGTGTAATAGGCTGATATATTAGTGGTGTTGTGAAGCTTTGCTGATGGCTTCTATTGTTCTGAAGTATCTGCCTGAACAATAGCAGCATTCAACAGAGCGAATGTTGTTCTGTGTGTGTTAAAGCTCAGCGTGAAAGAAGAGATGCGAGTATAATCCTTCAGTGACTCACGCTGAAATAGAGACGTCTGCGAGACACATACACACACACTTCGGGACTTCTGAGGGAATCCTTGGAGTTTCCAAGGTGACCGTTGTTCCGGCACTAAGGATTAGAGCACGTCATCCGACGGATTCGAGTCTGAAGTGTGTCTGATTGAGGCGCTATCAGATTCACCTCGCTCTCAGGCCAATTTATCTGGAGATGTGGTCTTGTGGTGAACCGGCGGGAGCTGTTGAGCTGTCTTACGGTTTGGACAGGTTCGCTGTGATTTTGGTTTCCTTGCCAGATGTCCTTCTCAATGAGGATCTTTGTGCTGTGCTGCTAATTTTAGCTCTGGAATATTTTACCCAACTGCCAAACGGGACGGCTGTAAAAGCCAGTGCACTGTGAAGTCTTTCCCCTCTGGTTCAGCATGGCTGAAGTGTGTGTGTGTGTGTGTATGTGTGTGTGTGTTTTCCCCCTTTCCTCTGGAGTGTTAACAGACACACCTTCTTCTGTCCTGTGTATTTTTTGCGATTAAACTTGGCGGACGATAAAATAGGCCAGAAAATTCCCACAGACGTTGAAGCAGTGCTTGTTTCAAAGTTTTCATACATGGCTGATTTGCTGAACTATTCAGAGCTGCAGGTTTGCACAGTAATAGCTGGCTGAGTCATGAGTAGAGAGTTATGGGTAATTGTGAAATAGAGGATGTGCACCTGTTTGAAATGCTCGCCATCATCTTTTCTTTTGTCAAATTCTCTTTCGATACAAACAAACACAAAAATGGATGCCAAAAAGTGAAAAGTGTCCTTTTCATACTTCATTTGCTTTTCCTTTGTTCATTTGTGCCATGTTAAAGACACATCTAATATACAGTGACCACTCACCTATAATTAAGAACATTTATAATAGAGTCATTTATATAGATCAGTGTAAGTGACTCCCAAAAATATTTCTTCAATTAGGTCACAGTTAAAGGGGTCATCGGATGCAAAATTCACTTTACAAGTTGTTTGAACATAAATGTGTGTTGGAAGTGTGTGTCCACATCCATCCTATAATGATAAAAATCCACCCAGTGTTTTTTTTTAAATCGCCTTTCTCAAATCAGGCTGTTCTGAGATTCCTGTCAGAATGACGTAGTTTTCATTTACTCCCGACATCTGAGCCGCTGAAGACGCAAAGGATTAACATTACTTTCGCTTTGAAGGGAATGTGCCGATCCCGATTTGCCTAAATGTGTCTGTGTTTGCACGAATCATTCGTGATCCAGCTTCTACAGAAGAAGTGAGGATAAGGGTTTTATGAATCTTTGCAAATCACCTTTCCTGCTAGTTAGCCAGTTTCGCGGCTGAAGTTTACAGTCTGCTCGTCACCCCACGGAAGAGAGGGGCGGGGTCAGCAGAGCTCATTAGTATTTAAAGCAACATGGACTATAATGGCTTGATGAAAACAGAGCTGATTTTGACAGGGTAAAGAAGGTGTTTTTTACACTACCATTGAGAAATTTTAACCAAAGTATGTTATAGACATCTCGCGCAGCTGTGACTCGGACACAAAAATGGTGGCGATAAAACACTGAGATGTCACATGAAACCTATGGATATGTATTTTGTTTCAAATTGTCATTTTTAAAAATATATGAATGACATTGTGTATCAGATCAGGTGTCATTTATTTAAGGTGTCATATTTTTATTACATTTTTTACAGTATTTTTATTTTTTTATATCAAAGCAAATGTCATTCATCTTTTTAAATAGTGAAAAGTGAAAAAGTGAAAAAGGCTTTAGTGAAAAGTCGTGACGTATTGTCAAGTATGGTGACCCATACTCGAAATTGGTGCTCTGCATTTAACCCATCCAAGTGCACACACACAGCAGTGAATAGTGAACACACACACACACCGTGAACACACACCCGGAGCAGTGGGCAGCCATTGCTCCAGCGCCCAGGGAGCAACTGGGGGTTCAGTGCCTTGCTCAAGGGCACCTCAGTCATGGTATCGAAGGCAGAGAGAGTGCTGTTCATTCACAATCCCCACCTTCAATTCCTGCCGGTGCGAGAATCGAACCCGCAACCTTCAGGTTACAAGCCCAACTCCCTAACCATTAGGCCACGACTTCCCCATAACCCCTATATATACACACATATTATATATATATACATATTATATATATTTAAGCAGGTATCATTAATTTAAATAATATATAAAAAAATATATATGATATTTTGTATCAAAGCAAGTGTAATTTATTTGAAAAATATATATTTATTTATTATATAACAGTGTTTTTCTTTAATTTTTTTTTTCCCCCCAATGCAGTGACATTTAGGTATTTTTTAACAATGATTTAAGTGTTGAAATACTTTGTGGTGCCAAATGTTTTTACTGACAAACAGCAGTAAATTCAGTGTGTGTGAGATGGACAAAGCTGTGAATGTACAAAAAATATTTGTTTTTGCCCTACACTTTATAACCCAGATTGAATTAGAGCTAATGTCTCTAACTCATTTAGAAACCACCCTCTCTCCCTCTCTCTCGCTCTCTTTCTCAGTATGAAAGGAATGTCTTTCACCGATTCGATTACATTGACTGACTTGTGACTGGTGCTGATGTGGTTGTGTCTGATGTCTTGTGTTTCGCATTAGATGTTTTCTGTATCTGATTGGTGGAAACATGCAGTGACGTGACATCCGAAATCAACAGCATCAGGCAGCTAATAATCAGCCAATAACCCTTTAACGGTTTTCTCAGCCGATTATGTGGTAGCCTTAGTTTGGTAGCAGATTTGACTCTTTTTCTGAACCATGATATTCAAATCTCAAGCCTTTGTTGATTTTAGCAGGAAACCATCTGGATGTTTGAAGATATTGAAGGGAGAGTAGAAGCCAAAAAAAAGTTCTACAGTGTCAATTTTTGTATTTTCTGTATTTCTTTAACGTAAAACATTTATAGGAATTAATAAACGCTGATTGTTAAATAAGGAAAAAAATCTAAATCCTTTATGAGAGATCATAAATTTTGTGATCCTTTATGAGAGATTTTATGGAAAAAAAAAAAAATTGTAGATTTTTCTTAAATAGAAAAAGATCACTGTTACGTATGTAACCCTCGTTCCCTGAAGGAGGGAACGGAGACGTCACGTCGGATGACCGACGAAATTGGGACCTTGCCAGAGAGACCAATCCACTTCGAGTGTAACTAAACGAGCCAATGGACATTGGCATGCGATTATTGCGTCCAGCTGCCGCTGATCACAGCGTGAGCATAAGAGGCAGCTGGTGCACCACATCAATTCATGCTTTCGCTGAGGAGCCGAGCCAGTGACCCGGCAGCTCAGCGGTGGTACAGCGACTGTGACGACGGGACGTGACGTCTCCGTTTCCTTCTTCAGGGAACGAGGGTTACATATGTAACCGAGACGTTCCCCTTTCAGTCGGTCACTCCGAGTCACGTCGGATGACCGACGAAATTGGGATCCCTACCAAAGCGCCACAGGAGCTGCCCCTTCCAGCGCCCTGTGTAGGCCTCCTGATCCTTCCTATAAGGCAGACGATAGGACCGGGCTCTACACAGAGAAGGTCAACTACTGTTGTTCCTTGAGCAACCCAAACAGTAGGACTAGGATAACACTGGGAAGCGTGCCCTTCCACTTGGAAGAGGCACACTGCGGAATCACCTCCTCCCAGAGGGGGTTAAGTGACATTCAGACATGTGAAGTAACCCCGTAGGGCCCTATTGCACATGGAAGTCTCTGAGATGGCTTAGGCTGCATCATTAGAGATGGCAGAATGTGGTCTGCCAGGGGAAACACGGCTCTAATAAGCATACCGTGGAATACACATATGGGATCCCGGCAGGGTCTCTCATATGGGCACTAGCCTCGCACCAGATTTCAAGAATTCATTGGCTGAAGGCCTGGCGCCAGACACTCCGCCGCGTCCGGACGCCGGAGTGCTGGAGGACTCAACAGGGTTTGCCTGGTTAAGGAACTCTCTGGAGAATTAGGCGTAAGGACGCCGCAAGCCGACTCTGAGCCGGCCCTCTCAGTGCCACTACCCGTTTGAGGTGAGAACACAGGAGGAAACCGGTTCGACACGTAGGCTATAAAACCTAGCGAACGTGTTGGGAGTCACCCAACCCGCAGCTCTACAGATGTCTGCTAGCGAGGCACCACGAGCCAGCGTCCAGGACGATGCGACACCCCTAGTGGAGTGAGCACGCAACCTGAGCGGGCAGGGCACACTTTGTGCTTCGTAAGCCAAGGTGATGGCATCCACTATCCAGTGGGCCATCTTCTGCTTGGAGACAGCCTTCCCCTTCTGCTGTCCTCCGTAACAGACAAAGAGCTGTTCTGAGGTCCTGAAGCTCTGAGTTGTAGCCACGTACTGACGCAGTGCGCGTACAGGACAGAGCAAAGCTAGGGCTGGGTCTGCCTCCTCCAGGGGCAGCGCTTACAGGTTCACTACCCGGTTCCTGAAGGGAGTGGTAGGAACCTTGGGCACATTGCCGGGCCGGGGCCTCAGTGTTGCACTGGAGTCAGCCGGCCCAAACTCAAGGCACGACTCGTCGACCGAAAATGCCTGCAGGTCCCCCACCCTCTTGATTGAGGCCAACGCAGTCAGGAGTAGGGTTTTCATAGAGAGAAACTTCAACTTGACTGACTGCAATGGCTCAAAGGGGGCAGTTTGTAGGGCCCTTAGCACCAATGCCAAATCCCAAGAGGGAAGGGAGGGAGGCCTCGGAGGTTTTAACCTCCTGACCCCCCTAAGAAACCTGACGACCAGATCGTGCTTCCCCACCGACTTCGTCTCTATGGGGTCGTGGTGGGCAGAAATAGCAGCAACGTACAACTTAAGGGTGGAGGGGGACAGCCTACGTTCCAACCCTTGTTGAAAAAGGAAAGCACGGCTCTGATCGAACATCTACCGGGTTCCTCATGGTAAGAGGAACACCATTCGACGAACAAGTTCCACTTCAGCGCATAGGTCCGTCTTGTGGACGGTGCTCGTGCTGAAGCGATAGTGAGCGCTACCTCCTGGGGCAGGTCACCTAGAACCTCCGCGTCCCATCCAGGGACCACACATGGAGTTTTCACAAGTCTGGACGCGGGTGCCAGAGGGTGCCCCGTCTCTGAGAAATCAGATCCTTCCTCAGAGGAATCGGCCAGGTAGGGGCTGTCGCGAGGCATCCGTGCTGAGCATTGCCTTGGACAGGGAGTAGAACCACTGGCAGTGGGTGGTTTCTGGAGATGCAAACAGGTCTACCTGAGCAACTCCGAACCGAATCCAAATCAGCTGGACCGCCTGGGGATGGAGTCTCCACTCCCCAGGAAGTGCTGCTCGAGACAACTCGTCGGCCGCCTGATTGAACACTCCTGGGATGTGGATGGCACGAAGGGACCTCAGATGCTTCTGACTCCAGAGGAGGAGGTGGCGGCCGAGTTGCGACATGCAACAGGAGCGCAAACCGCCTTGCCGGTTGATATACGCAACGGTCGCAGTGTTGTCCGTACGGACCAGAACGTCCCTGCCCCGAAGGCACCCTCTGAGGCGGCGCAGGGCAAGGCGTAATGCCAGCAACTCGAGGCAATTGATATGCCAACGCAGAAGGGGCCCCGTCCAAACCCCTGATACTGCGTGCCCGTTGTACGTGGCACCCCAGCCGGTGGCCGAGGCATCCGTGAATACCACAGCATGCCTGGATACCTGCTCCAGGGACACTCCTGCCCAAAGGAACGAAGGATCTGACCACGGGCTGAAGGTCTTGCGGCAGGCCGGCGTAATCTGAACCCGGTGAGTACCGCGTTTCCACGCCCACCTCGGGATTCGGCCATGGAGCCAGTGCTGAAGCGGTCTCATATGGAGCAGACGAGCGGAACTATGGCCGCAGCTGCAGCCATATACCCCAGGAGCCTCTGAAAGAGTTTCAGTGGGACCGCTGTCCTGCTTGATAAAGTCTTGAGGCAGTTCAGCATCGACTGAGCACGTTCCTAGGTGAGGCGTGCTGTCTGGTTGATCGAATCCAACTCCATGCCGAGAAAAGAGATCCCCTGCGTTGGGACGAGTTTGCTCTTTTCCCAATTGACCCGAAGGCCCAACTGGCTGAGGTGCCTGAGCACCATGTCCCTGTGTGCGCACAACTGTTCTCGAGACTGTGCAAGAATGAGCCAGTCGTCGAGGTAGTTGAGAATGCGCACACCCCGTTCTCTCAGGGGAACAAGGGCCGCTTCTGTGACTTTGGTGAAGACACGAGGCGAAAAGGGACAGCCCGAAGGGCGGGACCTTGTACTGATATGCTCGACCGTCGAACGCGAACCGCAGGAATGGCCTGTGTCGCGGGAGAATCGAACATGAAAGTACGCGTCCTTCAGGTCGATCGCTGCAAACCAATCTAGGGGACGGACGCACCCAAAAATGCATTTCTGCGTCAACATCTTGAACGGCATCTTGTGAAGTGCACGGTTCAAAACTCGCAGATCCAAGATCGGTCGTAACCCACCGCTTTTCTTGGGCACAATGAAGTAAGGGCTGTAAAACCCCGACATCATATCGGCTGGAGGGACCGGCTCTATTGCGTCCTTCGCCAGCAGGACTGCAATTTCCGCGCACAAGACAGGGGCATCGACCGTCTTGACTGAAGTGAACCGGAACCGGAACTTGGGGGGACGCCGGGCGAACTGAATCGCTGACGTGCCCGCGATGAGGCAGCGAGGTGGAACACAGGGACCGGCCGCGGGGCAGGTTTGGCAGGGGCCTGGACGGGCTGGGCGTCCCGCCTGCGACCAGCTCCATGACGCTGCCTGGTGGAAGGCTACTGCGGCTGCGCGGGAGCGGGGGCGGCCACAGGGGGCGCCCACGGCGATGAGCAGGCTGAGTGGCTGCAGCCGGAGTGGAAGCAGCAGGTTTCCTCCAGCGCATGATGTGTTGCCTCAGTCTGCTTCTGGGCTGCCGAGAACTGCTGGGCAAAGCTCTCGACAGCGTCGCCGAAAGGGCCGGTCTGCGACACGGGAGGTTTCAGGAACTGTACCTTCTCCTGCTCCTTCATGTCAGCGAGACACAGCCAGAGATGGCGCTCCTGGACCACTAGCGTGGACATCGCACGACCCAGAGACTGTGCGGTCACCTTCGTCGCTCGAAGCGCGAGGTCCATCGCAACACGCAGCTCGTAGAACCGCCAGGTCGTGACCACCCTCGTGCAGGTCTTTCAGGGCACTGGCCTGGTGGAGACGTGACTCGGAGTGACCGACTGAAAGGGGAACTAAGTTACTAGATTATTTAATGATTCTTTTTGTAGATTTTACTTCAAAAGTAATAAAAGGTATCATTATAATAATAGTTTTTGTACCTTTTACATAGATAGTAACTGATAACGCTAAATCTAAGTAGATTACAGAAAATCTAGCTATATAAAACTTGGTGTCACAGTGCAGGGGTGGTTGCTAGTCCAAAAGCATTTATTTTTAAGAAATATATTATGATATTTTGTATAAAAGCAGGTGTCCTTCAAATTAAATTATAAACATATGCAATAACATTAAAACTTTTTAAATGTGACTTAAATTTCCATATACTTTATAGGACCAAATATAAACTTTTCTATTCTGAGCAAAATATTTTCTAGTTTTCTAGTGACCGATTTTCCTGTTTTATTGTCCATAGTTCAAACGGTACATGACGTTACATGCTAAAGTTTAATATCCATTCAAATAGTGCTGCTTGCTTTTGTAAATGTAAAACAGCACTGTTTTTATGTGTTTCTACAGATTTCCATCACTCAAGATTCGATGGTTTGTGGGAGCTAATGCATGCGGGACAGCGATACGTGTGCAGGTAAACACAGTCTCACACACACTCAAAAGATTTATCTTACATATACATCCACTGCTGGTCGAGACCCCGCTGTTACCGGTAATGTTTATACCTCCGTAACGTGATCGACGCGGAAGCTTTAGCTACACCATAACATATATGTGCGCAAACACGCTTCGTATTAGCAGAGTGAGCGGCCAGGAGTCTCATATCTGTAGAGAGGAAGAGAGGTCAGAGGTCATGCTCGGTGGGCCGCGAGCTGGTTTCATGTTTCAGGTGAGTGTACAGACAACAGACAGACGACACTACACACACGATACCGCTCTGAATGCCGGGCTGTGGAGGCCAGATAAAGACGGTAGTGTGAACGGGAGAGAGAGGGTTGACTGTGGCGAGGTCTCCGCGTGATATGAGATCTGCGTCTCGTAGTCAGTGACACGGACGCTCTATATTTGGGAGCTGAAGCACGACTGCTGACCCCTAGATCCACTCCACCACCTGCTCACACACACACCGGGGTTGTGTGTTGTTGGAAACGGAGCACAACAGTCGGGTTCTGGACATGAAATCTCATATATTTCCCTCATTGAGGAAGTGATTTAGGATGAGAGTGTATAAATGTTTCATGACAGATTTGTTGAGAGCATCTGAGATTGTTAAGGGATTAAAATACTTATGTAGAAACCAAAGGTCAGTTCAGTTTCAACTGCAATAGTTCATTTGCAGCCACCCTCTCCCATGAAGCATTGCAAATAACATAAGTCAAAGAATTCTGAAAACAATTTATCATAAGGTTACACTTTAGAATATATTAACATATAAAACAGTTATTTGATTTCTGTTTTTACTGTATTTTTGATCAAATAATTTCAGCCTTTGTGAGAAAGAGACTTTAGAAAATATTAAACCCCAAATTTTTGAACTGTAGTTCAGATATATACTGTATACGTATGTGTATGTGTGTGTGTGTGTGTATATATAGAGAGAGAAAGAGTGTATTTTATCATATATTATACAAATAATCAATGACTTTAAAACAGTAGTTTTATATTGTACTTTTTGAATCTGTTACATTATTTGCAGCGCTTCATGGGATGCAAATTCCTTGCCTATAAAATATGTACACAAAAGTGCAGTATTGTATCTTTCTTTGTTGTAAAATTCATGTGATACTAGCATACTACTTTTACTATTACTTTTTTCTATATATGGCAGAAATAGTACGAGCAGGGTGCAATTATGCTGTTGCAACTCCAGCCAATGTCCCAAAACTTTATTTGCGATGTGTTTTGCTGCTTGCAACATATTTATATTTTGCTAGAATATATAGCTACTCTTGAATAAGAGATGTTTTTTTTTTGGTATTATTATGGTAGGTACTGCATCTAACTAGCAGGGGCTAAACAGACATTCAAGAAGTGTGCACACATTTTTATATTTTCACCTTTACAAATTCCCAGGCTGCTACAGTAAACACCTGGGAGTGGCTTCAAATCTTTGAATGATACTCAGAGTTTTGTTTAAAGCATTTAGCAGCAAGTAAATACGATATCATACGATATCAATTCCTTTTTTCCACACCTGTATTTGGTGCAATCTATTTCAAATAAATCCGTCTTTAAATAACATGTAAAGACAAAACAAATTTGGCACATTTACATATCACTCAAATAATCTCTTCCTGTCTAAGTGGGCGGTTAAAGTTCAGACTAAGCTGACCGATATCCACACACATGCATGCTTCATTTCCTCATCCTTTCTCCTCTCAGTCTCTTTGCTCCATTCAACTGTCTTTCTTTTCTTCCAGGTGGGATATTGTATGTTTTCAGAGGCAGTCGACTTTTTCACAGTGCTCTGACTGACTGATCCTAAGACAGAGGTCGAAGGTCATGTTCAGAGGTCCTGACCTGCAGTGGAATGCCTGTGTGGGGGTTGTTATCAGGATCCATTTGCGTGATTTTTTTTTTTTTTTTTGAGACATGCAGGTGTAAAAACAGTTGAGGTTTTATGTCCAGACTGAAACATTTTGTGGGTATGTTTATGTCATTATGTAATTTGCTTAATTTCTTTTGTGTAATGGGTGCGTAAATGACACTATATGTGGCTACAATTAATTCTTAGGGAATTCCCCATCGTTTATAAGCAAATATTTTTTTACTTACCAGTATTAATGTAAATAAACATGCTTATTTCCCCTATTTTTACATTTAGATCACCTTTGCCACTAGTAATTTAAATAAAAAGTTAAATGCAAATCTCAGTTTTTAAGAAAACTGTAAGACAGTAGTTAAGTTTTTTTTAATTTATCAGCTATTTATGGGCTATTAAATTTATCAGCTTTATTGACCATTTATCGCTTTTCTACAGAAGCTTATTTCTGCCACTGAATAAAAAATTAATAAAGGAAATTGTGATTTGTTTTTTTTTTTTTATCTCACAATTCTGATTTTTACATAAATTCAGAATTGCAAGATATAAAGGCGTAATTCTGAGAAGTCTGATTGTAAGATATAAACTTGCTATTGTGAGGAAAAAAGTCAGAATTGTGAGATATACTGTACTTTATACTGTCGGGGAAAAAAACAAATTGTGACACGTAAAGTCAGAATTCTGAGAAAAAAAGTCTAAATCGCAAGATGTAAAGTCAGAATTCTAAGGAAAAAGGTCAAAATTGCGAGATATAAACTCAGAGTTCTAAGAAATGAATCAAAATTTGTGAGATGTAAATTCAGAATTCTAAGAAAAAAGTTGGGAGTTGTAAACTCGCAGTTACGAGTTTATAACTTGCAATTGCGAAAGTCACAATTAGCATTTTTATTTTTATTTATCAAAAGCTTCCATAGTTTTCAGCCATATCAAGAAATGAATGAGTTATTGAAGTTGGCCAAAATTTTAATATCGGTGCAGCCTTAATATCCATACCAGCTCATCGTAAACAAAGCTTTTTCAGGGTTCGAACCTACAACCTTTCAGTTACCATCTTGATCTTTAACCGCTATATATCACCCATCCAGAAATATTTCTATTTCCTTTTAGCACTTTACAAATGTCAAACATTTGCCCTTTAAACTCCTGACGATAATGAGGAAAAAGCAAAAAATAGATCAAATAGAGAGTCTAAACAAACACGTTTCTGTCTTGTCATGTGTAATTGCCATCACTTCCTCTCGCCTTGTTGTCTGTCTCTTTCTCTCTCTGTTTCATGTTTTCTGCCCTCTGTGACCCTTTGCTTTTGTCTCCTTCATTCTTTTCCTCTAATTGGCACCTCGTTAGGGAATTGTTAATTGGAGGGATGAGCCAGGTGGCAGCGGAGCCGCGATTGCCCTCGTTAGCGTGTGAATGTGTGTGTGTGTTTGTCTTTGTTTAAGCAGAATAAATGTGGAGCAGCCTGCATGTGCTGATTATGTTCCATTCACCCATGTTGAACTCTTAACACATTCCCCTCACGGCCCTCCGACACACTCACACACTCCCCCCGCCTCGCTGTCTGTGTGCCGTTGACCATTTCCATTGATCCTAGGTAATAATAAAATGCAAAACAATAACCAGTTAATGCAATTAAACACTCTTGTTATAAATTTGGATGATAAACTTGAATTGTTTTCATGCAAAAATGGGAATTCAGTCATTATTTACTAATTTTTACATTGTTGTCACATTGTTTTTAAATGGCATCTAGCCATCATTTTGGTAAAAATGTCTTTCACATTTGGCAGTTTTTGCAATCAAAACATTAAACATTGAAGGTCAAGTGCATTGCATTGTGGGATACTTTATTTCTAGTATTCCTGCAATGTGTTGTGGTTGTGTCGTTTACATTATGTTAAATGTTGTAGGAGTGAGTATACAGTGTGCAGTACACATACTGTATTCTGTAAAAATAGTATAGTAGTATGCCATTCCTAACATAGCCTTAGGCCGAGTTGTTTTGACAAAAAGACAGTTCAAATAAATAACTCACTCATAAAATAGATATTAAAAGTTGAACTATGTTGCCTTATGTGCTCATAGCTTATTCATTGTTGTGAATTCAGTGGCTCACTGCTAAATAGCGGTGCAGGAGACACTGGTGTGTGATGGTATGTGACCAAACGGATGATCTCAAACAGGTGTGGGGTCGCTGAGTCTCTTCAGGTCATTACACTGACCTCTGACCTTTCTCTTGCAAATCCTGGTCATTGAGGTGTTCTCTCTCACACACATACACACACAAGATGTGTTCCAAAACATATTCAACTGTATAATATGATTTGATACACACAGCACACAAAAGTCTAAATCATATAATTATTAAATTAAATTAAATCAATTTCAATATATTAAAACCTTGTATTTAGTATAAAAATTAAATATCTAAAAAAATGCACGTGTTAAGTATTTTAATCAACTTTTCTCTCAGTTTGTTACTGTTTTAAATTCAGTAATTAATTTAAAATTAAATGTTAAATTACAATTTAAATTTAATTAAAATTTTAAATGTATGAAAACCTTGTATTTTATACTCTTTGGTATTTTATATATATATATATATATATATATATATATATATATATATATATATATATTAGATTTTGGCCAATATATCTTTCATTACTGCCTTCAAATGCCGGCAGCACAAGCAGCCCACTGAGTTTGGAAACATAGCCATTGTCTGAGCCGTTGTCTAGGCTTAAACTGTTTATGCTTTTATTAGTTTCAGTGCTATTTAGGTGATCACTGTTTTCAAAAGCATACGTGTGTTGTTCAGACAGCTGAAGGTCTATTTTTGCTGCTGATTTTTTCACCTCCACATTTGGACAAATCAACACCTCGCTTTATGACACACCACATAATGGCAGCGACAGAACACTCACCTCTCCTAATGGCATCAAAACACACACTCACATGAACCGAAAGCTGACAAACGCTCCTTTAACAGACTAACGCATCCCTCCTGTCAGCTGTGAAAACAGGAGCAAACATTTGGAAGATGAGTTTGTAGCGTGGGCCGGGTAACAGATGGAACGGATTGGCGGGTGTTAGTCAGGGTGTCGCTGCCATTATGGCTTTAGTGGGGAATGCGTGTTTGCTGATTTAATGCATCGGATTTGTCATTTGATCATCACAAACAGTCATAAAATAAATGAAAACACTGTCGTTCAGTACAAATCCTTAAGCTGCCTTCCTAGAGAGCATTGCAAAGTAACATGAAATGGTGTTCACACACTACTTTGCTTCTGTATTGTGATGCATTTCAAATAGGATATTCAACAACAAAAAAAAAAAAGTAGGGTGGGGCTTGATTTAGTCTGAAGGGAATGATTGCATTGTGAAAGGTGGTTATAGGGGAATTACTGCAATATTTATAGGCGTTTTTAAAACAAACAATTACAAACACACTTTTTTCTTTGGAATGACGTGAACCACTGAAACAAAAGGTAGGAACACATCATTAGATTTGGCTTTCTTCTGAGATATGTCATTTAACTTAACCCATTTTGGATATTTTGGTAACTTGGCAAACCAAGAATGCATTGCAAGTTGACAGAAAAGTTGTCTAATACACTTAAGGGGGTCATGAACTGCCTCTATTTTTTATTTTGTACAGTTCTCTGAGGTCCACTTATAATGTTATCAAGATTTTTACATCAAAAAACATAATTCAGAAGTAATATGCTATTTTCTGTTCTGTTTTTGACCCCCCTTATCTGAACTCTCTCTTTGAATAGGCGTGGCTGATTGTAGACTCGGAAGTAAATGCCCACTGCAATGATTGGTCAGTAGTTGTGTATGTTTGACAGCGTACATTCCTCATAGATGGACGCTGCTGTGATTTAGGTTAAAAACGCATAAATACTCATATTAAACGATCTGTTTAACAGAAAAAAGCAATAGTGATCACGTAATAAAAACAGTTACTCACTCTTGTGTTGCGACATTACTGTCGGATCCAGTACACAGCATCCGGCAACGAATTGTGCCTTGTTTGTAAATAAACCCACGGTAAAATATACTAAAGTGAGCAAAAGACAGAGTACTGACTGTCTGGAAGTTCATTAAAAATAAAGTTCATCCATTCTTTCCTAACGTTGGGATCAGAAGGAAGGCAATGAATGCAAAGACTGTTTTTTTTTCCCTCAATTTGGCACTGCACAGCGTCTTGTTGACTTCGGAGCCATCTTTATCGTTTGGTTTCAGCATAGACCTGCGTGTTCGCATCTCACGTAAACACTATATGTGCGAATCGGTGGGCAGGACTCAACAGGCAGTGATGTCGAAGCAGCCACTGATCATCTGCGGAGGCGGGGCTTGTCCACTTTATTACATCATAGAGTAGAACATTCCAAAAGCTGTCGTTTTGTCAGACTGCCTTCAATATAAGCTGTTTTTAGACTAACGACAAAGTTTTGAGTTCTGAAACTTTTATTGTACGATGACCTCTTATATGTCAAAAGATGAAGGGAATTTTGTTTTCTCAGTTCATGACCCCTTAAAATTTAATTCAGTACTGATTTTCATACATTTTTGAATTCAGTTGTGACTTTAGTGACATTGCTACAAACCTTTGTTTCTGTACATAATACTCAGAAATACTACTGCTATTTTTGTCTTTTTGTCTGCAGTTAGTTGTAACAACTTAAAATTTGTTGAGATAACTTAAATATCCTACTTAACTAAAGTTCAATAAAGTTACAATTTTAAGTCAAGCACAAACACTTACCTTTTTAATCTGAAACAGTGGGTTATTACTTATTCTAATGTTGAATTTTAAGTCATGATAACTAGTCGCAGCCATTTTTACAGTTTGTACAAATATCTAAAATTATTCAGACACAGTCTTAATAACTAACTTTTCTCAGAATGTTATCAAAAATAATTGAACGTTTGTTTTGCTTAAGAACAATATCTACCAAAAATGGCTTAAGAAAAAAAAAATCTTGTTTTCAATTTGAATTATGTTTGTCTTTTTTTTTTTGTCGTCTTTTCTGTCCCCATCTATAGATATTTGTTCTTGTTTTAAGCATAAACTTAAGTTTTAAAGACTTAAGTTTTAAGAATTAATGTACTGTGTCTTGATTTAAGAATGTTTAGATATTTGTACTGGAAAGCAATACAATTCTATGACAAGTCCAAGTACAAAAATCGTTTTCTTGCAGTGTTTTCACAATCTGAATGTTTTAGGATTGAGTTTGGTTGTCGCTTCAGTAAATATCAGAACTCTGTGTACAGAAGAGGGTCAAGTGTTTAGAGAAGGAGTGACAACCGTATTTAACAGCAGAGTATGTAGCCTGTGTAGGTGGGAACAAAGCTTATGTGTTTTTGTCTTTACTTTACAAGGTTTTGTTTTCCTCCAGCTTCATTCGGACTGAGTTTGATATGGGTTAAAGGTCAACCTAGTACAAATTGGAAGAAGAGTCAAAGGTCAAATCTTATAGATGACCTCCATTGCTGCTCGTTATGTTTGGGAGAGGTGTGTGTGTGTGTGTGTTTCACAGATTTACTGGTTGATTGGTTATCCAGAAGCCTCAGTAAAAGGGAGCACGGTTCATTTGACCTCTCTTTCTCTTGTTTGCTTGTTTATTAGTTTTAGTTAGTAAGTGTCTGGGTTGTTCTGATCTGCACACCCCCTTCTGCATTTTTATAGTAGTAGCAATAACTGCGGTAACTGAGATGTGAGGTGGTGTTGTTGTAGTAGTATGAATTGTATGTTACCACATGTTTTTTGCTAAAAATGTCAACAAATGTGATTCTTTTCTATTTTATTTTGTTTTTAAATGTTATCATTTTTTTTTTTTTTTGCATTGCGCTGTCAATCAAACATGCATGAAAGAGTGGCTGTTTGAAATAGCATGCTATCTTAATATTCATACTATTTTTGTAGTATGCACAGTATGCAGTAGTGTTATTTTAGTAACATCTATTTATTTATCAATGACAATACACATTATAATAATACATAAAAATCCATGTAAAATGTGCCAGATTTAGCCAATAGTGTTTTCATACTAGTACATGTTTTGTTGATATTTTGAATTAGGTTTTATTTGAATATTTTCTGCATTCCCTTAAATGTAGTTAATGTTTTAGTATTTTTTAAAATTTCTTTTTCTTTCTTTCTTTCTTTCTTTCTTTCTTTCTTTCTTTCTTTCTTTCTTTCTTTCTTTTTATTTGGTTTGTTATTTTGATAAATGATAAATGTTACATTGACAACTAGCTGTAATTTTTATTTATTTTTATTTATTTTTACATTTCATTTTATTTCAGTTAATTTAAGTTAGTTAAGTATAACAACCCTGGTCTGTATAATTGGAAAACCTGGATGACATCTGCAGGAATGTGCAGTATAAATTAGATTGGAATATTTTATACTATAATGCAATGTACTTAACTTGTCATATTTAACAGGATTTTTACATTGTTTTAACTCATTATTAAAATTTACTCATTATTAAAAAGACCATTTTTACAAAAAAAAAAGATAATTTATAATAATTTATTATTATATTGTGTTTATTAATAAATTATTTATTAACAAAATAAATTATATAGTATATTTCCTAATATAATTATTTATTTTTAATCATTTATTTCTGTGAGGATAAGTATGCAGCAGTGAATAGTATGCAGGAAGCAGTATGCTTGTATTGCATTCAGCCGGTGTGTTTGGTAAAAAGAAGGCAAAAGGGGGGTGAGGTGAAAATATGGGGGCATGGTCTCAAAGTGGGGGTGGGGTTTGGCCCAACTACACTGAGGCTACTGTGTGTAAGACTGTGAATAATCTCCTCCCCTCTCTCTCTGTCTCTCTCTCTCTTTCTCTCTGTCTCTCTCTCGCTGGGCAGTCGGTGTGAAGCTGTGATTGAGGCTGCTGTGGGGTGTGCAGTTTCTCACATTCTGTAGAGGACACACACACATACACACTCAAGAGTGTGTGTTGAGCAGACAGCTGAGGGATTCACTCGCTCGCTGGAGTTGCGCACACAGAAGATGGATCTCTTGAGGACTTGCTTGCGTTGGGTCTGTGTGCTGGTCATTGGACTTCTGGGACTCGTGGAGGAGAACTTGGGTGAGTGTCAACCTTCAGAACATTTACTGACTGCAGTTCTGTGTGTCTAATGCAGGATCTGTAATGCAGCTGGTCTCTCTATGGATCGCCGCACACATTCACATTCTGTTGTATAGCTGAGGATACTTTAATTGAGTTCTCAGTTATGTTTCATCTAAGTGTCAAGATATTTCTTCTAAAATCAATGTCAATGGTTGACATACAGTCAGTATAGAGCTATAAAATAAATGTGGAAAGCAGATAATTTGCTTTTGGGTGCATTTGATGAGAAATACTTGAGTTCATATTGAGATCTCTGTTGACTGTTGATGGCAGACTGTTGTGTCTTGGTGAGATTGAGCACATTTTTAAGATCTCTTTTGGGACTTGGGACTGAAAACAGATAAAATTACTGGCGTCATTTACTTAACCCTTGTGCAACCTTATGGGCATTTTTGTCCGTTTTAGTTTTATTTATTTTATTTTTTTTGATAATTTTGCCTTTGTTAATGCTAACTGCATAAATTTTGGCTCAGGTGTGTATTTTTAGTGGAATTTTAATATTCCACCCTCATTTCCTTTAATAAATCTATTTTACACTAGGTACACAAAATAGTTCCTCTCAGTGCCTTTTGGACAAAAATGTCCCCACTGAAACCCATTAAAACTGGTATTTTTAATCGCAGTGTCGTTTAACTGTAAAATGAAGCAATTTTTGTTAATAGGCTTTCATTCTGTTGGCAAGGCTTCAAAATTTAATTTTTTACTATTTTTTACCAGATGGTGCCATTTTTTTCAGGTTTGGCCTATAAAGCAAGTACTCGCTTTATTCCTGTTTTCTGCTTCTGCATATAATAGAGCCAATTGGATAAATAATGCAGCCATAATTGTGTGGGTGTATTGGTATGGATGTCGGAGTGTGGTTTGTATGTGTCATAAAAAAAATTGTGTTTGTGTACATGTGTGTTCTTGTAATATTTGAGAGAGAAAAACTTGACTACAAATCACAAATCCAACCACTGTGTGCACCAGCGGAGTTTTGCTGGCATCTAATGGGGAAAATTTGGTACTGCGCCCAAACAAAATTTTACTGAAAGCTCATTTTTTGAGATATCAACCTCAAATTTGGAACACAACTTGTTTAGATTTATGGCTTTGATTTTCTAGCAGGTTTAGAGTTCAACATGTTTCATAAAATATATATTTTATATAAAATATTGTTCAAAAATCATTTTCATAAACTTAAACCTGTATAACTTTTTTTTTGGTTTCACTTTTTAAACTTTTTTTACTTCAACAATAATCTGCCATGGGTCTTCTTTAAAATGAGACCAAACTTAAGTCTGTGCTCCCAAGCTTCAAATTTTTATGACCGTTTTTTGACATGGACATTTTTGTCCAGTATGGACCTATGTGTAACTTTTTTTTTATTGATGCACAAGGGTTAAGTGAAAGTCTCATTGGTATCTGGAGGCAAGCAAATATGCTAGATTGGGGAGAAGAACAAATGTAAAAGTTTACGAATCAGTCATTGCCGTCTATGATGGTTACAGCCCCATCTAGGAGAAACAAGTGTGATTAAAGAGATCTTATATGCCATTTTTCTCTTCACTAACTTCGCTTTTGTTCATTTTTGCTCAGTGTCTCAAAGTTTCAAACCAAACAAACTTTTCATGAAATGTTTTGCTTGAAGTGGGATTGAGAGATATTTATTTAGTGATAGATGTAAGTAAAATTATATTATGAATAATACAATTTAATATACATATTAATAATATAGTCCATAATATAATGTAATATAAATATTCAATAAAATAATATTTGTTCATTTTTATTTTTATATTTTTATGATAATATAATGAAATTAAATCATAAATTAGAATATAAATTATTTACAATAATATATTTTATTAAATTAGATTTCATATTTTCATTTGATGATCAATTATAAATATTATTAGTTAAACATAAATATTTATAATTTAATGATATTTATCTGATGCAATGTCATTTAATTACAACTTATTAAATCTCTATTTCTTTGTACAGTATATGTGCTTTATAGTGTTCTGTATGTTTGGTGGTAGTGATGGTGTGGCACATGGTCAGCCAGGTGTTGCTGTGTGTGTTTCTTGTTTGGTAGTGTGCTATCAGCCTCTCAGCTGCCTAACACTTGTTTTACACACAGTTGGAGGTCCAGCTTTGAAATCACTCAATGTTTAATCTATACAACGGACTTTCTTTCTCACACACCTGTTTGACTTTGTGTTTTCTAGTCAGATTTTATTTTTCGTTATTTTAATAATCAGTGACTTTGCCCTCTAGAAATGGGTTTAAAATAATTGCATAGTGAAGTAATGTAATTTTGTATTTGCTTTAATAAATGTTAATTTGCTGTTGGCCCTTTGTAGTATAAACCAAATTTGGTGTATAAAGGCCACATGTACAGAAGTATCAAAAAGTATTTGGACACTGTCTGAAAGTCACTGCATTCAGAAATAACTAACATAACTTCACTTTGCTCAATGTCTTCTACTTTTTGTTTATGAAGTCAGTTCTCCTTAAGTTCACACATTTGTCCTATTTATTTTAGTGTATCTTCTGTTTAACGATTTCAAACTTAACAAACTTCTTTTAAAATAGTGTTTGCTTAAAGTGCGATTGTGATATTTATTAAATGATTTATTTAATCATATTATTTAATAAATGATTCAGTAATAAAATGTAAATTCATTTAAAATTATTTTAATAATACAATTTATTAAATATCATATATTTATTAAATCAGAATAAAAATATGAAATATTGATATTACAATCAATAATATAATATAGTATTTAATAAAATATGTTTGTTTAAATATTTTTATGTAATGATATATATTTATATACAGGTGCATCTCAATAAATTAGAATGTCGTGGAAAAGTTCATTTATTTCAGTAATTCAACTGAAATTGTGAAACTCGTGTATTAAATAAATTCAATGCACACAGACTGAAGTAGTTTAAGTCTTTGGTTCTTTTAATTGTGATGATTTTGACTCACATTTAACAAAAACCCACCAATTCACTATCTCAACAAATTAGAATATGGTGACATGCCAATCAGCTAATCAGCTCAAAACACCTGAAAAGGTTTCCTGAACCTTCAAAATGGTCTCTCAGTTTGGTTCACTAGGCTACACAATCATGGGGAAGACTGCTGATCTGACAGTTGTCCAGAAGACAATCATTGACACCCTTCACAAGGAGGGTAAGCCACAAACATTCATTGCCAAAGAATCTGGCTTTTCACAGAGTGCTGTATCCAAGCATGTTAACAGAAAGTTGAGTGGAAGGAAAACATGTGGATGAAAAAGATGCACAACCAACCGAGTGAACCGCAGCCTTATGAGGATTGTCAAGCAAAATCGATTCAAGAATTTGGGTGAACTTCACAAGGAATGGACTGAGGCTGGGGTCAAGGCATCAAGAGCCACCACACACAGACGTGTCAAGGAATTTGGCTACAGTTGTCGTATTCCTCTTGTTAAGCCACTCCTGAACCACAGACAACGTCAGAGGCGTCTTACCTGGGCTAAGGAGAAGAAGAACTGGACTGTTGCCCAGTGGTCCAAAGTCCTCTTTTCAGATGAGAGCAAGTTTTGTATTTCATTTGGAAACCAAGGTCCTAGAGTCTGGAGGAAGGGTGGAGAAGCTCATAGCCTTGAGCTTGAAGTCCAGTGTTAAGTTTCCACAGTCTGTGATGATTTGGGGTGCAATGTCATCTGCTGGTGTTGGTCCATTGTGTTTTTTTGAAAACCAAAGTCACTGCACCCGTTTACCAAGAAATTTTGGAGCACTTCATGCTTCCTTCTGCTGACCAGCTTTTTAAAGATGCTGATTTCATTTTCCAGCAGGATTTGGGACCTGCCCACACTGCCAAAAGCACCAAAAGTTGGTTAAATGACCATGGTGTTGGTGTGCTTGACTGGCCAACAAACTCACCAGACCTGAACCCCATAGAGAATCTATGGGGTATTGTCAAGAGGAAGATGAGAGACAAGAGACCAAAAAATGCAGATGAGCTGAAGGCCACTGTCAAGCAGTGCCACAAACTGATCACCTCCATGCCACGCCAAATTGAGGCAGTAATTAAAGCAAAAGGAGCTCCTACCAAGTATTGAGTACATATACAGTAAATGAACATACTTTCCAGAAGGCCAACAATTCACTAAAAATGTTTTTTTTATTGGTCTTATGAAGTATTCTAATTTGTTGAGATAGTGAATTTGTGGGTTTTTGTTAAATGTGAGCCAAAATCATCACAATTAAAAGAAACAAAGACTTAAACTACTTCAGTCTGTGTGCATTGAATTTATTTAATACACGAGTTTCACAATTTGAGTTGAATTACTGAAATAAATAAACTTTTCCACGACATTCTAATTTATTGAGATGCACCTGTATATATAATTATGTAATATCATAGAATATTATATAAAATTATGTTATTTAATGAAATTATTTTTATTTATTTAAAAAAAAATTGTTGTTGCATTTTTTTATATTATTGCAAAGTCATTTACCCATTTGTAAGTGTGATTTAAGTGTCCAAATTCTCCTCTGTATTTTAGTAAAATGATAATTTATTAAATCTGTATAATTTATTCAATCTAAGCTGGTAAAGAAATTGATGTTCTTATGCTTTTTGTGTTGGCTTATGTGTACACTCATACTTACTTCTTGCTGTCTTTTGCCTCCTGAGCGATAAAGAGAGTGAAGGTTCCATCATCAGCCATTTCCATCATTTGCCATCCCATAATAACCTTCAGACATGGTCCAGACCTGTCTCCCGACACCCAGGTGCACAGTGAACTCATCTGCTGTCCAGCGAGCGCAGCGGAACCTGTGGTGTCTCTGTCAGAGTTTATTTACAGTCCACAGCATCTCAGGCTCTCCATCAGTCTCACTGCCGCCATGCCAGCTCATGCATGTCGACTCTGAGTGTCTGTGTGAGTGTCAGCATATATGTTTGTGTGGGATTGGATGTGGGTCTGCCGCTTGTGGAGTATATAAACCAGTAGGGCTGCACAATTATTTGAAATGAACCCGAAATGGCATTATGGCTGTGATTTAATTAAATGAATGCATGTGTTGCATGTTTCAGAGTGAAGCATGACACTGTGTTCTTTTACATGTGAGCAGCTCGTGATCTGGTGTTTTCAGTGTTTCAGAGTGGCTCGATTCATAGTAAATGCTACTCCACACATGTGCTGTGAGTTTGGGTCTTTAATGTGCATTTGGGAACACAACTTGTGCCAGCTATCTTCACAAACTAATAACGAAAAGTGCTTATAAACCGACGCTTATAAGCAAAAGAGAAGCTTTAAGGGCCCCCTGCAGTTTTCCACCAAAAATAAAAAAAAATTTAATGTTCAAAAATGAAGAAATTAAAACAATTAATTTTAGTATTGTCATTTTACAGTTGTGCTACAAAGTAAAATGATCACTAAGATTATATTTTACTTATTTTATTATTATTATAGTTTATTTTACAAAGATATATTATAATAGTAATTTTTTTTGTTTTTTAATTTAGTAATAATAATAATAAACATATATTTTACTCGTATTTTATTACTGTTACAATGTATTTTACAGAGAAATATTACAACAGTAATGTTTGTCATTTATTTATTTATTTAATAAAATAATTAATATGATAAAATTAATAATAATAATAATAATACTTTTATTTTACGGAACAGTTATTATTATTATTATTATTATTATTTGTAGTAATAGTAGTAGTAGTGGTTTTGTGGTTAATATTAATATAGTCATATTGATATTATCACAACATTTTTGGCCAAATTTTATGTGCAGCCCTACAAACAAGCATATCAAACCTGGATTTTTTTTTTTTATTATTTTTTTTAAGTATTTATTTATTACAATTTGATTAGTGTTTTCAGCTCTATAAATTAGCCTTTAGTTGTTTTTGCATGGTTTCTAGTTTTTGTCATTTGTTTTCATAGGTTGGTTCAGACTGGTCTAGATGATGGTCAAGCTCATCTTGGTCAAGTTGGTTAGGGCTGGTAAACCACCTCAGACCAACAAAAACCTTACAGAAATATAACCAGTATAAACCAGATTGGACCAAAATTGGTTTATTTATGATTATTTATGATCAGACAGCATGAGAAACACAAAGTTAATTTATTGAGAAAATAATAAAGACCAAAATGTTTTAGTCTTGCAGTTGTGTGATGGTCTTCTCAGTCACACCTCACTGACAGCGCCGTCTGAAACACTCACTTCCTGTTTGGCTTGGACAGAGGGCACGTCTCATATCCCAGAAGAAAAACTGCCTTTCATCAGCGTTCTCATCACCTTCTCACCTCTTTTCCTGGGAGGTTTCGAGGTTTATTCTCTGATGGCTCTGATTAATAATGGCCGTTACAGGTTTGTCTTTTCACTGTCAGCAGCCACCTGTTGGATAAATGAAGTGATTTAGATTTCGTTTTATAGCGTAGTCACTCTTAAATGATAATGTTCTGCTTTAACTTGCTCAGGGAGACTATATCACGGCCGTCCAGCTGCAGTCGGCTCGATGGCTGGAGTCCAGAAAATTGTGACGGACAGCCGGCAGATGTAGCTCTACGCTGGATTTTTGGAGTGTGGGAAAGACAGAGGTGTTGAAGAGAGGAATAAAAGAAAACAAAAGAGCGTTTGAGACCATACAAGAGCGAGAAGCTGAGATTTGTTTGCATGTAATTTTGTTAGTTTCATATTTTGGTGCCAAGGGGGAGTACAGTACCACAGCGGAGTGACTCCTGCCATTGTTTTATCCAAAGTATGCAAGCATAGGGAAGTCGTGGCCTAATGGTTAGAGAGTTGGGCTAGTAACCTGAAGGTTGCCGGTTCGATTCTCACACCGGCAGGAATTGAAGGTGGCACTCTCTCTGCCTTCGATACTTGAGCAAGGCACCGAACCCCCAATTGCTCCCCGGGCGCTGGAGCAATGGCTGCCCACTGCTCCGGGTGTGTGTTCACGGTGTGTGTGTACGCGTTTGTTCACTATTCACTGCTGTGTGTGCGCACTTGGATGGGTTAAATGCAGAGCACCAATTTCGAGTATGGGTCACCATACTTGACAATACGTCACGACTTTCACTTTTCACTTTCATAGACGTGAATACTTCACGTTACAATCACATACTGTGTGTTTATATCACTTTTCTCATGCTTTGTAAATGCATAGTTACTGTAGCTAATGCAGACAAGCTTTATGGGATATTCCATAGAAATGAACTGGAGATTTCTGTGAAAGACATGATTTTCAGTAAAATGAATACATGGGCTGGAATGAATTGTGACTTTGAAAAGCATTTTATTTGCTGTTTTTCTCTACCAAAATTGTTAAATTACACAGTAACATAATTAAAAAATGAGACTGTGAATCAATAGAAGCAAACGCTGCTCATCCTGTCTCAGTTCCTTGTATCACTATTATTATTGACTTTTATTGTGTTTGGATAATTTGTGTAAAATTATGTTTAAAATTATCCAAACGCAGAGTTTCCCAGTTGGCTTGCATTCAAATTATGTTCTATCATTATTTAAAAAACAAGCCAGACTCTTGAGTATCATGCGTAAATTGCATTATCAGCATATTGTTGCTTTTCCTGTAATTCTTTTATTGAGATTTGATGCCATGAACCTCAAAAATTCAGCAAATACACAAAAGTTTGGGGTTGGTAAGATTTTTAATGTTTTAAAAATCTCTTTTACTCACCGACGTTGCATTTATTTGATTAAAAACACAGGAAAAACTGTAATATTGTGAAATATTAGTGCAATTTAAAATAACTGTTTTCTATTTGAATATATTTTAAAATGTAATTTAATCCTGTGATGCAAAGCTGAATTTTCAGCATCATTACTCCAGTCTTCAGTGTCACATGATCCTTCATAAATCATTCTAATATGCTGATTTGCTGCTCAAGAAACATTTATTATTATTATTATTATTAATAATGTTGAAAACAGTTGTGCTGCTTAATATTTTTGTGGAAACCATAATACATATTTTCAAGATTCCTTAATGACTATAAAGTTCAAAAGAACAGCATTTATTTAAATATTATACATCTCTTGTAACATTATAAATATCTTTACTGTCACTTTTTACCAATTTAATGCATCCTTGCTGAAAGTAATAAAAGTAATAATTTCTGTAAAGAAACCTTTCAAACTGATTTTGCAGAAGCAGCAAAGTAAGGAACAATGAAGACTTTATTTTTGTGATGGTTTTCCCATCTTCTTTTGGTTAACAATGTGGTGTTCAGAGAGGTCTGAGTGTGTTTGCACTCACCTAAATGAACTCATGTCATGAGCACAGAACGTGGCTTGAATGAGCCTCCGGTCCATGTGTGATAACTCACTTAATGGATTTTGAATACTGCTCAGGTGGGTGTGTGTGTGTGTGTGTGAGAGAGAGAGTCAGTCTGGAGCCTGAACTTTCTTAATTTATTAATGGCTTTTTAATGATAGAGAACAGCAGTACTGCAAACAGTAACACTCAGAAACAGCACTCTGTGGTCAGCCTGGAGCCAGTGCTGTAGTGTATTATTAATGGAGGTTAATGATGAGGAGCAACACTCATGTTCACATTCAAACCTCTGGGTGTTTCTTGTCTTATTGTATATTTTTGTACTCTAAAATTTATAATCATTTGAATCTGTTCATTTTAAATATCCGCCCCAGCAAAGTCTTATCCAGCAATCAAAAACAACTGTGATTATCCTGACCAGCGGTGAGAAAAGTTACAGGTGACAAGATAACATTTGTGTTTCGGTTTGGACAGTCATTTTCAACTTTAATAGACACTATATTTAAAAAGTACACATTTGGTAAAATATAAAAGCAATAAATATATAAAATATATAATATATAAGGTAAATAAATAAATAAAAATAAAACATAAAAATGACTTTTTGACAATTCTTATTTAGGGTCATCGTGCCTGTTAATAAACATAAATATATTATTTAGGGTCATCATAACCAGTTATTTGTCCATTCTTTAGCTTTATAGTATTTCAGAAATTCTCAAACATTTTTGTCAGCCGAAAACCTTTACAGAAAGTAAAGTAACCTTTACTTGAAGTACCCCCTAATATTTTAATTTAATATTTCAGGAATTTAACAGCAGATTTGCATGTTCATGGTTCTCTGATGGTTAATGGTCAAATGGCTCCTTGCTTGCTTGTATCATCACAAAATTATAATATTAATCTGCTAAAAGCAAATATGAGGCATGAAGATACTAAGACATTATAAACATATAAATCAGGGTTTTCTATACAGGTGCTTTGAAATGTGTATTTTGAAAAGCACTATATAAATAAATTAGAACTAAATAAGATATTTGTGTTTGTGTTTGTTAAATGTTTTTATTTTTTAATGTTATATGTATATTTTATTAGGTAAGCAATTTAAAATTTTTAATCTAATTAATTGCATGATGTGCCGATTAATTAATCTAATTAATTGCAAATTAATCGCACATCAAATTTGGCTGAGAAATTACTCCCAAAAGATCATTTAAAGTCGTTGTGTAAAGCATCAAAAAGACATTACAAAAGTAGCTTCAGAAGTCAAAAGTAGCAAGAAATGTTTTGTTTGATTCAACATAAAATTTATTACATATACTCTTTTGGACCATGAGGGTGAGTAAATGATGACAAAATTTTCATTTTTGGGTTGGTGAACTATACCTTAAATAATATTTATTATTGTTATTACTATGGAAATATGAAAGTGTTTCTTTAATGAAATGATACTCTAAATAAGAAACTAAAACTGCCAGTAGGTGGTGGTAAATGTCTTAATGATTAAGTCATCGAGTCATTTATTCATTCATTTGATTCGTTCAAATGGCAGATTAATTCAGGAGTGAAGTAAATGGTTCTCTTTATGAATGGTCCATTGAATCATTAGGCTTGTTCGATTTGAAGCGGATCGGTGTATGACATCTAAGTACTGCGAGAGCGATCAGAGAGCAGACGACTCCGTATGCTTTTGAATCACTCTTGTGGTACTTTTGATGTCATACACCGATCGATCTGTGCAGTGCTGCTTCAAATCCAACGAGCCCAACGGTTCAGCCAGTTTGTTCAAAACGTGGATTAAGAAATGAAATGCTGCTGCGTGTTGCTCGGAGATGAACAGTTCTGAACCCCTGGTTTGTCTTTTTTATTTTTTTTTTATAACCGATACCGATACCAATTATTTGCATGTTTATGTGCCCGATAACCGATATGCAGAGCCGATATTTATTTACTATTATAAAGTAAATAAATGACTGAGTGAAGTAAGTCCATACTTTACTGTGGTTTTTCCTCCTTTCAGTCATCTTTAAAAAAAAAAAAAAAAAAGTGTTGAAAATTAGCAGTCTTTCATGTTAAATTTAATCTTCATATTACAACAATAAAAACATTTTATTTATAAAAAGCATCAGCATCAACACTAATATTAACAATAAGCAAAATAAATGTAGAATGTCTAATGTTTTCAAATGGATAAAATAAATAAAGGACAGGGGTCATATCAACTTCATTTTAAACTACAGTTTTAGGTTTATAAGCTGTTTAATAGGCTAAAGAGTGAAGAATAATTCACTGGATAATGTTAATTCTCTGTAATATTAGAATATAACAAACAAAACATTATTTTATTGCATTTCTCAACTGGCATGTTATATCAGAATTATTAATAATGTTTTTGTCGTTCTAGATTATGAAATGCCTGCTGACAGCGCGGTTTATCTATGCATTTACACAGAACTATACTCAAACTATACTATACTATACACAGAACTATACTCAAAAGATAATAATTAATTAATTTCTACAGAGATGTATTTATTTAGATGTTTATTAGCGAAATAATGGTTATATAGTAAATGTTAATACAATTTAGGGTGGTTTAAACAAGTGAATCTTGTTAAAAGTAACATGCGGTGGCCGTGCTGGAACATTTCCTGAGCATCAACCCGCTGAGTGAACAGGAAAGCAACTCATCACGAGACTAATGATGAGCATATCAACAGAGAGAGATTTAAATTCAGCACTTTTATTTCCAACATGTGCTCTTTCATGGCTGCATATTATTTAATTCAGGCAAAGTTACGTCTTTATTGGGACAGACTGACAGATTATTTTACGTGAGTTCGTCTCTAAACTACATATCAGGCATTTATGTAATACATCTAATTTGTGCATTAGGCCTGTGCACGCCATTGTTGTTGTCTCGTCTCCCCTCAGACGCACTGCAATGGTGATCCTGCGCGCAATTCTCAAAACACCCACAAGATGGCGCCGTTTATCGGTGAATATGATATTACAAAACTGATATCCGAATATGGTAAAATGTTTAAATATCGAGTAAAATATCGGTAAATCGATATATCGGTCGATCTTTAATAATTTTAACGCATTATTTTTCACTGTAAGTAATTGATCTAATTAACGCGTTAAATGTACAGCCCTAGTATTTATATGAACATTTGTTTTATATTTAAATTTATATTTTATTTTATTTATATCATTATATTATATTTATATTGTAATATTTTTATATTTATTTAATTGACATTTTTATGATTAGCTTTTCATCAACTCACAAACCCCAATTTGGGAAACTCTACTCTGTCTTTGTATTTCTATTGTTCACTCTAACCCAAGTGCATCATGGGAAGGAAGCAGCTGGATTTGGTATTTGGAGGTGTTGTGTGTCAGTCCATCTTAATGCCTTTATCTTCTGTTCTTTATAATCTACCCTCTCTTTCATCTCTCTATCTTTAGTATTGACCCCGTCCGCGGACGCACCTGTTCCCACCTTTCACTTCTCGCCTGATCCATAGGCTGAACGTTCCAGCGCCCCACCTGGACGGACAGCTGAGGGTTTACAGGCCTTCTTTTATTTCAGTTTGTGCTGAAAGGATTTTATGCAGTAATCATGAACAGATTTCACAGCAGAGAGTGAGAAGTGTGGGAGTTCAGCAGCACTGAAATGGCTTCTTTCTGGTTGAAATATTCACTGTTAAAACAGAAAATTTTAACAGGACATATTGAAAAGCGTTGCCAGTTTTTTTTATTTATTTATTTTTTTTTCCGAAATAGCTAAAAACTTTGGTTTATATCCATGACTTAATATATTAATGGTTATATAAATGGTCTTTGCACTCACTCCGTTGTCAGTCTTGCCTAAAGGTGTGGTCACATTAGCGAAATTTCACAGGCAAAACGGTCTATTGAAACATTGTCAGTAGTGTAGCTATGCATGAATCACAGCACACAGAAATCACTTTCCAACCAAGCAGCTTTCTGTAGGTCATTATGTTAAAACCATGTGACCAACTTGAACCAGTTGCGAAACCAGCAAAGGGAAATCTTTAATCTTTTTGAAAATTCCTATTAAATGGCTGGATTTTGGCCACAAAAATTCTCAGAACAATGGTAAAAGTGAACACATCTTAATAATATGGCCTATTGTCATCATTAGCCACGTTTGCATGGACAATTTTTGTTTGAATCCGAACATAGTGTTTACTTGAATGCTTAAAGGGTTAGTTCACCCAAAAATGAAAATTCTGTCATTAATTACTCACCCTCATGTCGTTCCAAACTCGTAAGACCTTCGTTCATCTTCGGAACACAAATTAAGATATTTGTGATGGAATCTTAGAGCTCTCTGACCTTCCATAGACAGCAAGGTTACTACCACGATCAATGCACAGAAACCATTCCTGCGCCCCACGCAAGGACTTTTAAATTGATTGTAGTCACAATACAAAGCTCCATATTAACGCACCTATTGTATTTACAATATAGCACAGCCTCAAGTGCTTTGCTTAATTCTGTTTCACTGTTTTTGAACACGTCCCACTAACTGATTGACTGTTAGTGAAAGATGCATTCTCAGTTTTCGCTGTTGGCCAGAGAGTCGTTCTTGTTTCTCTCATGTCATTGAAAGAGTCTTGAAATGGAAGCCTGAGTTTTCCTTCTGCTGTTTATTTGAAAGTGGCCTGTTTATTTTATATTTCATAGAGTGTGGCGGCTGTGGTGTGTGTGTGTGTGTGTGTGTATCCGTGTGAAGGGCCGCTGGAATGTTCAGGGTCACGTGATTAAGTTTCAAGATGACCTTGTAAATTACATCTCGGCATAAACATAAACACAAGGCCACGGTTTGCACATAAACCGTCTGCGCAGTCATCCCTCACGCTCACAGTGTGTTAACAGCAGCATTCACTGTGTGTTTGCTGTCTTAATATGGTGTCAGTGGGTGTTTATATGAAGTGCTGTTAGCAGCCTGTGTGTGTGAGCGTCAGATAAAGACTCAGTCTCATCACCCAGCAGCAACTTTATGTCATCTCAAGATGTTTAGATGCTTCCAGGAAATTTAAATCAGGGTTATCACACCAGCTAATTAAGATGGAACAGTCTGTTATTACAGAAAGTCAAAATCACTTGGAACTCCAGACACTGTTTCATTCCAGATATGAGTGGAATTTTCTTTATTTACGTAACAGACAGTTGCAGAACTTTCGCTGAGGAGCCATGGAAACACGCAGCTCTGAAACGCATTGCAGGCATCACCGACAAGAGACATGGTCTGCCTGTTATGACTGCAGATGTATATTATTGCATGTATATTTCAATTACAGGAATATTGCAGGTTGTTTTTAGCCTGCCTTTGGTGGCATGCTGTCAACTATCACAGACAACAGTTTGGATTTCTACCTCGGTGTATATAGAACAGGAGATGTGTTTATACCAATAAAACTGTCTAAAAGTGCAATGTGCAGAGTAATATAGTGTTTTTCAAGTGTTTGCTTTTTAGCTTCAACCCTGTTGTTTTTGCTTGGTATCTGCACAAGGATATCCAGAAGGGATGTTGAAGTGATGTAAAAGAGATCAATAGTAGTCACAGCCCAAAAGGACATTTTAGACAACTTTACAGCTCAAATAACTATTACATTTTTTGAAATATTAGAATGTTATAAATTGAACGTAAATTGAACATTTGTATTTTATTTTATTTTTTTACTTTACTTTCTCAGCTCAAAAGGACTTTACAATACAACTTTACAGCTCAAATAACTGTTTTATTTTATGTTTTATTTTAATTATATATATTATATTTAGATTAATTTTTAACGAGCCAATAAGAATGCATGTCACACCTCTGTTTATCGATTTGCACTGGCTACCAATAGCTGCTCGCATAAAATTCAAGGCATTAATGTTTGCCTACATAACCACCACTGGCTCTGCACCCCTGTACCTAAATTCATTACTTCAGACTTATGTGCCCTCTAGAAGCTTGCGTTCTGCAAGTGAAAATCACTTTATTGTGTCATCCCAAAGAGGCACAAAATCACTTTTACCGACTTTAAATTAAATTAAATGTTCCCTCCTGGAGGAATTACCTGCCCAACTCAAACCGAGCAGCTGAGTCCTTAGCCATCTTCAAGAATCAGCTAAAAACACATCTCTATCATCTTTATTTGACCCTCTAACTCTAGCACTCTCTATTCTAATTATATTCTTTAAAAAAAAAAAAACTGGTCTCTTTTAGACTAGCACTCTATTAATTTACTGCTGGTTTTCTTAAAACAAAACAAAACAAAACAAAAAAAAAACACTAGCTTACTCTATTCTTTTTCTATTCTCTCTGTTTTCTTTTTATTTATTATATAATTTAAAAAACCTTGCTATGTGTACTGTGTTAAGCTAACTGAGACTTGTTATAGCACTTGCATATCATTGCTCTTTTGTTGATTTTGATTGCTTCCATTGTCCTCATTTGTACAACCGGAATTCCGGAAATGTTGGTACATTCTTTTACATTTTAATAAAATGAAAACTAAAAGACTTTCAAATCACACGAGCCAATATTTTATTCACAATAGAACATAGAGAACATAACAAATGTTTAAATGGAGAAATCTTACACTTTTATCCACTAAATGAGCTAATTTCAAATGTAAAAAAAATCAAGTCTCAAAAAAGTTGACAAGGGGGCAACAAAAGGCTGAAAAAGCAAGAAATTTTGAAAATATTCAGCTGGGAGAACATCTAGCAACTAATTAAGTTAATTGACATCAGGTCTGTAACATGATTAGCTATAAAAGGGATGTTTTAGAAAGGCAGAGTCTCTCAGAAGTAAAGATGGGCAGAGGCTCTCCAATCTGTGAAAGAGTGCGTAAAAAGATTGTGGAATACTTTAAAAACAACGTTCCTCAACATCAAATTGCAAAGGCTTTGCAAATTTCATTATATGCAGTGCATAACATCATCAAAAGATTCAGAGAAACTGGAGAAATCTCTGTGCATAAGGGACAAGGCGAAAGACCTTTGTTGGATGCCCGTGGTCTTCGGTCCCTCAGACGATACTGCATCACTCATCGGTATGATTCTGTTATTGACATTACTAAATGGGCCCAGGAATACTTCCAGAAACCACTGTTGGTAAACACAATCCGCAGTGCCACCTGCAGATGCCAACTAAAGCTCTATCATGCAAAAAGGAAGCCATCTGTGAACATGGTCCAGAAGCGCTGTCATGTCCTGTGGGCCAAGGCTCATTTAAAATGGACTGTTTCAAAGTGGAAAATTTGGCATTCTAGTTGGAAATCGTGGATGCCGTGTCCTCCGGGCTAAAGAGGACGGAGACCTTCCAGCGTGTTATCAGCGTTCAGTTCAAAAGCCAGCATCTCTGATGGTATGGGGGTGCATAAGTGCATACGTTATGGGCAGCTTGCATGTTTTGGAAGGCACTATGAATGCTGAAAGGTATATAAAGGTTTTAGAGCAACATATGCTCCTCTCCAGACGACGTCTATTTCAGCAAAGGCCTTGTGTATTTCAAAACCACATACTGGAGCTATTACAACAGCATGGCTTCGTAGTAGAAGAGTCCGTGTGCTGAATTGGCCTGCCTGCAGTCCAGATCTTTCACCTATAGAGAATATTAGGCGAATCATTAAAGGAAAAATACGTCAAAGATGACCATGAACTCTTCAGCTGGAAACCTATATCAGGCAAGAATGGGACCAAATTCCAACATCAAAACTCCAGAAACTCATAACCTCGATGCCCAGACGTCTTCAAACTGTTTTGAAAAGAAGAGGAGATGCTACACCATGGTAAACATGCCCCCGTCCCAACTATTTTGAGACCTGTAGCAGGCATCAAATTTGAAATGAGCTCATTTTGTGCATAGAATTGTAAAATTTCTCAGTTTAAACATTTGTTATTTTCTCTATGTTCTATTGTGAATAAAATATTGGCTTATGTGATCTGAAATTCTTTTAGTTTTCACAAATTTAAAAAACGTCCCAACATTTCCGGAATTCGGGTTGTAAGTCACTTTGGATAAAAGCATCTGCTAAATGACTAAATGTAAATGTAAATATTAGAATTATATAATTATATTGTATATTTTATTTATTTATTTTTTAATAAAAGAGTTCATGCTGGTGCTGTAAACAAAATAGGAGTTTCTCATTTTTTCTCTTTCATAACCAACAGTTCATCTGCTTAGAAAAGTAGTTTTAGCTCAAAAGGAGTTTTTAGACAATTTACTCAAATTCAGCCCAAATAACTGATATTTTATATTATTTTATTTTTTAATTTAGTTTTACTTTATTTTTTATTATTCAAAAGTTTAGCTTAAAGAGTAGTGCCAATTTATAATTGTAAACTTAATTTTAATTTTATACTTAATTTTAATTTGAACTTTTATGTGTGCTAGAAAACAATTCTCCCATTGTAAATGCATCACTGTAGGCATGTTTCTCATTTGATTTTACAAACTGACATACTGTCTATATAGACATTAGGTTCCTTTAAATCTTCATAATAGATTCACACATGTAGATAAAACTGTGAATGAGGAGCAGGAAGCAGCTTCATGGAGCAGTCAGGCTTCTCTGACAGATTCGTAGTGATTATTTGGCTGTGTAAAAGAGTGTCTCTGTGTGTGAAAATCTCTGTCCTCAGGGGTTTTATTCAACCATCAGACTGACAGAGTGCGAAAAAGAGATTTTGATTGAGTTCAGGCCCATTTAGACTGCCGGTCTTGCTTGACAAAGCCCAGTAGATAAAGACACAGTTGTAGCTCTCTTTTGTCTGTTCTCCATCTATTATCCGGTCTTATCTTTTCTTCTTCTCATAGCAGTTTCACTTTCTTGCATCTGTTTTATTGATCTTTTTTCCTTTCATTTGTGTATGTTCATTATCTCCAGACCCCTGCAGGTTTGATTGATGGCTCTGGGTTTTGATTGACAGGTGTGTAAGTTTTGATTGTGACACTGATGTGGTTGGATTTTGGGGTTAAAGGTCGTAGCTTTTTCTGGTTGAGAGAGAGAGAGAGAGAGAGAGAGAGTGTGTGTGTGTGTGTGTGTGTGTGTGTGTGTGAAAACACACACTCACATTCATACCTTGCTGTGTAACTGGGGGCATTCCTGACTTCTGTTGTTATTTAATTTAGCTAATTATAATTACTATAGGCTGCTCTAAAATGCATTTAATCCTGAAATAAATATAGTTATGCATTTTTAGATGTGAATCAAGACATTTGAGTCTCTTTATTTAATTAAAAAAAATCTTTTTATTTATTTATTTATTTTTTTATTTTAATTTCATTCTCATTTCTGGTGTTATTTAATTTAGCTAATAATAATTACTAAAATCTTCATATTTAGTCTCTTCATAAAGCATTTTACATAGGCTGTCCCAAATGTCTTTTGTGTATTTTTTTTTTTTTTAACAAACAAAAAAGTTGCTTTCATGAATCCATGATATATTTAGCATGTATTTAGATATGTTAGGATATAGTAATGTGTTCATAAGCTAATGTTTATAAAATGATATTCGCTTCTAAGCTAACAAAACATTAACAGAATTGTGATTGTAACAGAAATGTGTACGAGACTATACATTTTTAATTAGCATTTTAATTTTCCATTTACTTTCATTTTGATTAATATATAAAGTGTAAACAAACTTTTATTATAAATATTATTATAAATTCTCAAACATATTTTTTTTTTTCTCGTTCTTCTTTTAGAGATCTCTAAGAACTCTTATATTCTGGCATACAGAACATCTGTGTTTATGAAGCGAAAGACAAAGGCTGATGATACACAGAGCAACTTTTTGAGCAATATTGATGGGAAACTTTGGTTAATGTAGGCATCAACGGGCAACCAGGTAAGACACAGGGCCTACGACTGATTTAAAGGATCCAGATAGAAATTTGTTACCCATTCTCAATGAGAAAGTGCCCAAGCAACGTTGCTCAAAAAAAGTTGCTTACGGTAATATTCAGTCAACACAGACATTTAGCTGAAACATATATGTGATATATTTCATATCTTTTTTCTGCCATAACATGACATACTGCTTGTCTACTGTGAGTTTTTAATAGAATAAATATTCTAATGTTTGTCTGTGTAATTGCTGTATGTTCAGTACAGATTTGTTTTCAGAAGAGCTTGTACAAAAACTCATTTTTACTAATTGACTAGTCATCCAGAAAAGTAGTCAAATAGTTGGCGAGTCAGTGTTTACATTATGTAAACGACTCACTACACAGTGAGCAGCATTAGCGCTCTGACAGCCAGATGGAGAATGACGCGGGTGAGAAACGAAGGATGGCATATCTCCAGTGCCAGATTCACGCTGCTTACGTTGTTATGAACAGAACCAAAAACAGCCGTGAGTGACACACTAGTTTATTTCTGTCAGTTTTATAGTAAAACTTGTTTATTGGTAACACTTTACGGTGAGGTTTCATTAGTTATTATCAGTTAACTAAATTAGTCAAAATTAACTAACAATGAACTTCTCAGTATATAATAATATTAGTTAATGTTAACTTTAACATCTTTAAACACATTTAAAAATCTTTTTAAAATAAAAGTTGTATTTGTTTACAAATTAATTATTGAGATGCTGTACCTATAGCTTCACATTTCTAAAACTTTACATTAGTTAAAATTAGCTATGTTGAACAATACTTCTATTTAATAATCTTTGATAATGTTAATTTGAACCTTAAATGCTACATTTTTAAAATCAAAAGTTAACATTCCTTTAACCAATTTTATTTTATTTTATTTTATTTTACTTTTCTTAAACCAAAATCATTTTTAAAAGTCAACCCATAGTAATTGCATTAGTTAAAATTAGTTAATTTCAATAGTAATAATAATAATAGCTAATAATCTTTATTAATGATAATTTCAACATTTTATAGTACAGTTTTATATTATAGTAAAATCAAAATTTGTTAACATTCTTTGAATACTATGATTATTATGAGTAACGAGTAATGACAAATATGATTTATTTTATTTTATTTTATTTTTTATTTTATTTTATTTTATTTTACTTTATTTTATTTTATTTTATTTTTTTATTATTTTATTTTATTTTATTTTTATTTTTATTTTTATTTTTTATTTTAACTAATGCATTAATTAATGTTAACAAGTGAGACCATATTGTAAAGTAGGGCTGGGCGATATGGCCAAAAAATATTATCACGATAATTTTTTTCCTATCACTCGATATCGATAATTATCACGATAAATGTCAAATCTTTATTTCTTTCAAGTTTAAAGCCAGAATTTTGCTCCAAATTTTTTTCTTTGAGAACATTTTCCTTAAAATAAATATCTAAATAGAAAAATTTATTTCTTAGTTTCTGCATGTTCTAATGAGTGATATTGTTTCAAATCAAGAAACAGGTTTGGGTTGCCTGATAATATTTATAATAATAATAATAATATCACTTTTTTGTCTCTTAGAAATGCACATTTGATAGTAGCTTGAGTTAGGATGCAGAGGTAAATTTTTGTTCATTTTTAAAATCAGAAACATCTGTAAAAATTGTACCAACCTCAGTTTTATATGGTTAAATTCATTCTGACCAAGTGTTTTTTTTATTGATTTATTTATTATTTTTTTAATTAAGCATTGGTCTCCCATAGTAGCATGCATTTAAATCATGATAAACACAGTTAAAACCACAAATATAGCACCTCAATAGCATGGTAAAAATATAAATATGTTTTTTAGGTAAGTTAGCCTATTTGTATGGAAAACAGTAGTCTAAAAACATTCAGTATAAATGCACACATGCTATAGCTTAATCACAAATACATACACTATAAATATATACCACTACTCTTGTAATAAAATTCAATGTGAATATCCCACATTTCTGCCACAATACCATGGTGCAGTGAGTGTTACTACAGTAAATCCATGGTAAATGATGGCGATGTGTAGATTGAAAAGCCTTCTGACTGTCTCGTTGCACACAGTGTTTCTCCTGTTTGGCTTTAAACTAGTTTAAATCACAGAGTCATTTGTGTTCATTGCTGAATGCAAGCACTTCACACTGGATCTCACAGCGCTGTTAGTGTTCGCGTGACCGAGTAAACGCATCTGCTCTAGTGAGCTCACGCCACGCGGCAGTTTGAACTTTGATCCGAGCGGATCTGTGGTCCATGTGGCATGATTCAAATGTTTATGTGCTGTTTTGGCGCATAAACATTATATCGAACATTTATTGAACTCTTCATATCGTTTTATCGAGGAAAATTATATCACGATAATTATCGTTATAGAATTATCGCCCAGCCCTATTGTAAAGTGTTACTAAATTTATATATATGTATACGTAGTTGTGTGAAAAATGTGTCAAATCAATAAATATTCCAGCAAAGACCAAACAAACTAAAAGCTGGTTCTGCAGCATGATGTTGACTGTATAAGTTGTGCGTCACTGTAAGCTGAACGCTCTTGGGTTAACGGTTATAAATGAGCTGTTCTGTTTATACGTTACGTCTCACAGCAGTGACTGTGTTTACGACTGTTTTCACAAGGCTTTCTTAACTATGCAAGCGCGGGCCAAAATCTGTCTGTGTTTATGTGTGTGTTTCATAAAGTGTGCATATGTGAAATGAATGGATGAGACCGGGATGGGATGAGATATTGAGCAGTGCATCACGCTCACGGTGTGTGTGGGAAAGCATGAGTGTTTATGTCGCGGGGCCCCTGACATCCCACACATGAATAAGTCTTACTGTATACACTAACAGGTCTTTGTAAGTGTTTCTGTACTTTGTAGGATTAAAGTCGTCTCTTAATTATGTGTGTTAGACATGCGAGGATGCTTTCAGACGCACACAGACTAGCCTCCATTCTTTATCCAGACTAAAGCAGTGCTGTGTTCGGCTCTGTAATATAAGCAGTGCATTAGTGAGTTTAGACTAGTGATAGTGTTTGTAACAGAGAGTGAAAGACAAGAATAGTTTGCTGAAAGAGAGAGAGTCTGCTCAAGTTGACTTTAAGGTACTAAATATAACAATGTACTGTCAGGTGGTCATTATCACAAAAATAAACCCAGATAGGGTGAACAGGACCCCATCGTGACTTATACTACATGACTGGACATTATAGATATGAAATATAGTCTTGAGTTTTTAAACTTAAACTTGAGTTTTTCAATTTTATATAGAATGTTTTATTTTTAATATTTTATTATTATATTATATTATATTATATTATATTATATTATATTATATTATATTATATTATATTATATTATATTATATTATATTATATTATATTATATTATATTATATTATATTATATTATATTGTTTTTTGGTTAACTATTCCTTTAAATAAAGATACATAATAAGGTAATTGAAAAATAATAATAAAGATCATCAGTAATTTTACATAAGTAATTTAACAGGAATATAATATTAAAACAAATATAATTTATTAACACATCTATATATATATACACATACATAAATCATTTTATATAATTAATATATTTAATATATATATTTTATTTTTATTAATGTCCTATGAAACACTAATATCATCATAATGTTGAAAAATATAAGATGTTTATAAAAGATTTCTTATAAAAGAAGACATTAATTTGAAAATTTATATATTTTTTTACATTTTTGCTTGCTCTCTAGTATGCTTAAGATTTAGCATCGCCTGTCTTAATGTGTTTAAATGAGTTTCCATTAAACATTTGTGCACCAAACCATGTGCATATTGTTTCTCAGCTATGTTATGAAAGATATAAATTGATGTGTTTATCTTGTATTTCCTGCTATATTTATTATTAATAGTTATTATATATTAGTTAATGTACACATTGGCAAAAATGAGTGTTACATGGAGCCTAATTTTTACGGTGTATAAACAGGATTATTAATCTTATATACAAGAATATTTGACCACTGAAAGCCACAATCGACTAATCAGAAAAAGTGTTCCAGAGAGCCGTGAAATAAGCATCTTTATTTTATGCCTTGATGTCAAAATTATATACAGCATTCCTCATCACCCCCTCTCTGTTTTTAACAGCTCACAGATGTGGAGTTATTTTGACTGAGGGTTGTTTGGTCAGCTTCTATAAGCACCTTTGTGACCATCGAAAAAACTGTGTGTGTGTGTGTTCGGGCATATGCACAAGCTCTTGTGGGAGAGGAAAACACACACACATCAACTTTACTGCCCTGTATCATAACTCTGTTACTTACTTTTCACCCAGAGTGGCTTAGCATGCACTAATTACAGCAGCAGTAACTCGAGGTTAAGTGTCTCGCTCATGGACACAAAAGCACAATTGTGCTCTCAACAAGGTTATTATGGTTTATAACAATATTTTTTCATTTTAACATTTTTTTTTTAATTTCTTTTTTATATTCAAGTTGTCATGCAAGTATAGATTTGTTGTGTTATTTTTTTCAGTTTGTTTTAATTTAAGTTTATTTTTAGGTTTTCCAACATATTCAAACTTTATATGAAATATTTAATATTCATTCAGGCTGGCAGAATAAACAACACTAATAATTCATAGATATTATTATTATTATTATTATTATTATTATTATTATTATTATTATTATTATTATTATTATTATTATGGATGTTTTTGTTTATTTTTGCCAAAAATTATGTATGTATGTGTATGCACATTTGCATAGCATCAAAACAGCATAACATCAAAATAAAATAAATAAAACATCAAAATAAAAACATCAATTACACACACACACACACACACACACACACACACACACACACATATATATATATATATATATACATACATACATACATACATACATACGTACATACATACGTATAGTTAACATTTAATGTCTTACAAAATAATAATAACCTTGCCTAATTAATTCTACAGTTCCTTTTTAGTATTCGGAAACCTTGAGAACCATGAGAAGTTTTCTCAAATTAGGGCTGTGTGATTGGTTGTTTAATTGTTTTGATGAATATTGTTATTGAATACTGACTGTGGTGTTTTTGTAGTTCGATATATAATCTTGATTGTTCGATTAAACGTTTTTCATTTAAAGAATGTTCTACACAAACAAATCAATATTACTTTTAGTGAGTCTATCCTTGATGTCCGACCGTCCTTGACTCTCCTGCTCACAAGTTCAGCATCCATTCAGATCCCTTCTTCAAACAAACTTCTCCAATAACCTCTTCATATCAGTCCAAAACTAGTGACAGACCATCCAAACTTCATTTCCATCTTTTTTGTTTAATTTATAAAATGTCTTGGGGCGTTTTTTCTCTGCAAATATTAGAAGATGAAAGAGTGAGAATGATGTGATATTTGCAGCCATATTTCCCCAGGTGCCATAAATTTCATACTTCAAAGCTGTGTGTTATGATCCTGAGAGTCTGGATATCTGAAGTAATTATTCAGTTTGGTCTCTCACTGTTATTTTTGCTCTGTAAACAAGAAGGAATGAAATAAAGCACATTTTTGAGTTGGAAAAATGTGTGAGTTTCTGACAGACACTACAGGACGATAACTGACCCATTTCCTCTTTCTCTTCCTCTCCAGCTAACGTTCTGGACACCATGCTGCTGAGGAATTCTGGGAAGGTGGAAGAACGTCAGGAGACAGGAAGTGATGCGCCGGCTCTACCTCAGCGCTTCCTGTGGTGCTACTGTTACCATCACTGTCCGGAGGACTCCACTAATAACACGTGCAGGTATCAGAACACATCCTGCCTCACTTGTGTACTCTTGCACACATTCTGAACCCAGTATTACATGTGTGTTGTGTGTTTAGGACGGACGGTTACTGCTTCACCATGGTGGAGGAAGAGGGTGGAGCGGCTGTGGTGACGTCAGGCTGTCTGGGTCTGGTCGGATCAGAGTTTCAGTGCCGAGTGAGTCATAACCTGCTCTAATTTCCAAAATAAACCACTTAAGTGTTAGTGCATCAGTCCTCAAGCACAGACGAAACAAAAGCCTTACATAACTCACTGTGAATTAAACACCTCGTTAAATACTCGTGTGCTGCTCCTTTATATTTCACAGTTCTTACTTGTATGCCACTATGCAAGTTTGTGTCTTAACTCACAATTGCTGGAAATAAAGTCAGAATTGTGACATATTATGTCGCAATTACACTGCTGTTCAGAAGTTTGGGGTCAGTAAGATTTTTTTAAAGAAATTAGTGCTTTTATTTAGCAAGGATGCATTAAATTGATCAAAAGTAACAGTGAAGCCATTTACAGTATGTCATTGAAAATTTCTATTGCAAATAAATTCTGTTTGAACTTTGTATTCATCAAAGAGTCCAGAAAAAAAGGTTTCCACAAAAATATGAAGCAGCACAACTGTTTTCAACATCGATAATATTAATAAATGTTTCTTGAGCAGCAAATTAGCATATTAGAATGATTTCTGAAGGATCATGTGACACTGAAGACTGGAGTAATGATGCTGAAAATTCAGCATTGCATCACAAGAATAAATTACATTTTAAATTATATCCAAATAGAAAACAGTTATTTTAAATTGTAATAATATTTCAGATTATTTCTGTTTTTCTTACATTTTTGATCAAATAAATTCAGCCTTGATGAGCATAAGAGACTTTTTTAAATTCTGCAATGGAGACATGCTTCCATACTAATGTCATTCCATAGTTTTCTTTCTGTGCAAAACAAATGAAGATAGTTTATCAGCTGCTTTTTTTCATATTATGAAAATGAATGGCGATTTATACTGCCAAGCTCCAAAAATCACCATAAAATTAGTCTATCGTCAATATTTTAAGTGAACCAATGCTTTACACATAAAACATAAAACCAAAAGCAATCCTATTTACATTCTTAATACCTGTCCCTAGTCTGATTGTGAAAAAATAAAAATCTGATTTGTTTATTAAAATGTTATAATTTTTTGCCAAAGCCAAGTGGACAGTGAAAAATTATATTATCGAATAATATCATAGCTTATTTTTACCCACTCATTTTAAGTCCTGCTCCTACTGTACAGGTGCATCTCAATAAATTAGAATGTTGTGGAAAAGTTCATTTATTTCAGTAATTCAACTCAAATTGTGAAACTCGTGTATTAAATAAATTCAGTGCACACAGACTGAAGTAGTTTAAGTCTTTGGTTCTTTTAATTGTGATGATTTTGGCTCACATTTAACAAAAACCCACCAATTCACTATCTCAACAAATTAGAATACTTCATAAGACCAAAAAAAAAACATTTTTAGTGAATTGTTGGCCTTCTGGAAAGTATGTTCATTTACTGTATATGTACTCAATACTGGGTAGGGGCTCCTTTTGCTTTAATTACTGCCTCAATTTGGCGTGGCATGGAGGTGATCAGTTTGTGGCACTGCTGAGGTGGTATGGAAGCCCAGGTTTCTTTGACAGTGGCCTTCAGCTCATCTGCATTTTTTGGTCTCTTGTTTCTCATTTTCCTCTTGACGATACCCCATAGATTCTCTATGGGGTTCAGGTCTGGTGAGTTTGCTGGCCCGTCAAGCACACCAACACCATGGTCATTTAACCAACTTTTGGTGCTTTTGGCAGTGTGGGCAGGTGCCAAATCCTATTGGAAAATGAAATCAGCATCTTTAAAAAGCTGGTCAGCAGAAGGAAGCATGAAGTGCTCCAAAATTTCTTGGTAAACAGGTGCAGTGAATTTGGTTTTCAAAAAACACAATGGACCAACACCAGCAGATGACACTGCACCCCAAATCATCACAGACTGTGGAAACTTAACACTGAACTTCAAGCAACTTGGGCTATGAGCTTCTCCACCCTTCCTCCAGACTCTAGGACCTTGGTTTCCAAATGAAATACAAAACTTGTTCTCGTCTGAAAAGAGGACTTTGGACCACTGGGCAACAGTCCAGTTCTTCTTCTCCTTAGCCCAGGTAAGACGCCTCTGACGTTGTCTGTGGTTCAGGAGTGGCTTAACAAGAGGAATACGACAAGTGTAGCCAAATTCCTTGACACGTCTGTGTGTGGTGGCTCTTGATACCTTGACCCCAGCCTCAGTCCATTCCTTGTGAAGTTCACCATAATTCTTGAATCGATTTTGCTTGACAATCCTCATAAGGCTGCGGTTCTCTCGGTTGGTTGTGCATCTTTTTCTTCCACACTTTTTCCTTCCACTCAACTTTCTGTTAACATGCTTGGATACAGCACTCTGTGAACAGCCAGCTTCTTTGGCAATGAAGGTTTGTGGCTTACCCTCCTTGTGAAGGGTGTCAATGATTGTCTTCTGGACAACTGTCAGATCAGCAGTCTTCCCCATGATTGTGTAGCCTAGTGAACCAAACTGAGAGACCATTTTGAAGGCTCAGGAAACCTTTGCAGGTGTTTTGAGCTGATTAGCTGATTGGCATGTCACCATATTCTAATTTGTTGAGATAGTGAATTGGTGGGTTTTTGTTAAATGTGAGCCAAAATCATCATAATTAAAAGAACCAAAGACTTAAACTACTTCAGTCTGTGTGCATTGAATTTATTTAATACACGAGTTTCACATTTTGAGTTGAATTACTGAAATAAATGAACTTTTCCACGACATTCTAATTTATTGAGATGCACCTGTATATGATCTCATGCTGAACATTTACTTAGAAACAGTGAACACTGTACAAGCAATGAACATTTCACTTGGAATATGTCACATTACAAAAGTTAAATGAGTTGCACGTAGTGTTTCATTGTTACTGACCACCTGAGAGATCTGATGTGTTAATGTAGTGTGTGTTCGTGTGTGTTTAGGACACGGGGAACTCTAAACAGCGGCGAGCGCTCGAGTGCTGCACAGATCAGGACTACTGTAACAGAGACCTACATCCAACACTGCCTCCTCTACGAACACCCAGTGAGTACACACACACACACACACACTCTTACTGTATCTGCCAATCTAATCACAGATTCACTGAAATTGACTGAAATGTAAAGCTGTTTAGTAGTGCTTGTTTAGGTAAGCATCATTATTAGTAATGTTAATAATTATGGTTGGTGATTTTAACTTCTAAATAAGTTGAACCATTTAGCAGAAACATAGCGACATGCTAAAAACCTCTCAACAGCACCACTTAGCAACATTCTTACAACCACTCAAAACACCTTAGGAACTAAATTACAACACCCAGTACACCATTGCAACTGCATAGCAATGTGCTAAAATCAGTCCACTTAAGAAACCTTAGAAACTGTGTAACAAAGCCTTGGCAACAGGGTTATTATTGTTAACTAAAATTATGAAAAAATATTTTTGTTAGTTGAAATAAACTACAATTACTAGTTTATTTCTACAACAATACTACTACAATAAATTACTAAGTGGAAATAAATAAAAACTAAGACTTAAATTAAAGTAAATTACACCTAAATAACAAACAAACAAATACATAAATAATGAGTAATAAAAACAAAAAAAATACTAAAACTAAAATTCAAATAAAATATAGAAATAAAATCTAATTCAAAATAGTATATTAATATATAATAATATAATATAATGATTACTATAGACTAACTCAAACACTTACTGAAGCGAATAAAAAATATGATTTAACCTCTTTAGTATTTTCCTTTGGGCAACATTCCTAGAAAAAATGTCTGATTTGTTCCCAAAAATATATGTAGGTCAGAAACTCTCACACACCTGTAGGGTTTATTTTGGCTGTCATGAGCAGCTCCCATCAATCAACACAGCAGAATAGAAGCCTCTCTGTCCATCACACACACACACACACACACACACACACACACACACACACACACACACCTGTGTGTTCACACCCTCACACCTGTGCTGTAGCTCTGATTTCAGCATCTCACACACACACACACACACACACACACACACACACACACACACACACACAGAGCTCCTGAAGGAAGTGTTCATAGAGCCGAGTGTGATGATGCAAGAGTTGTGTGTTCACATTGACTCTTTGACATGTAATAATATATGTGTGTGTGTGTGTGTGTGTGTGTATGTGCAGGTTACGTGGTGGGAGACATTCATCACATCGCTCTGCTCATCTCAGTGACAGTCTGTAGCTTCATCCTCACCTTCATCATCATCTTCTGTTACTTCAGGTGTGTAAGTTACCAACACAAACGCAGACTTTTTTCTTAAATGAAGCTAATTAAGTGGACAGTTCACCCAAAAATCATTTACTCACCTCAAGTTGTTACAAACTTTTATGTGTTTCTTTCTTCTGTTGAACACAAAATAAGATATTTTGAAGAATATTGGTTACCAAACAGTTTGCTGGTAGCCATTGACTTCCATTGTATGGAAAAAAAGTATTATGGAAGTCTGTTCAACTATTTGGTTGCCATCATTTTTTATGTGTATGTGTTTGGATACAGGTTTGGAGCAACTTGAGGGTGATTAATAGATTTTTGGGTGAACTATCCCTTTAAGGCAGGACACTACAGGCAAAAATATTGTTTTTTTTCATGCACTGGTCAGTTTTGAGATTTTGAGCTATTTGGTTTTTCGTAACATGTTTTTAGACTAATGGATAGAAAATGGCAAGAAAATGTGAAAAATACGCATTTGTTTGCCGATGTCTTGCCTTAAAAAGACTATTTAACTTTTGTTCAGCAAAAACTGCAGTGTCTGGTTATATGAGACCAGACTAACCCTAATTCTACACTTTTAATCTGTCACGTTATATTAATATTATATGTCTCTTAGTGCGGTTGTTTTTATCGTGTAAACCCCCAGGTTGTGTTTGTGTGGACTTCTGGTCATGTTAGCCTGGTGTTGAAGTGGTGTGTGTGGTGTTTCAGGTATAAGCGTCACGAGTTAGCCCCGCGCTACAGCCTCGGCCTGCATCCGGACGAGACGTTCATTCCTCCGGGAGAATCCCTGCGGGATCTCATAGAGCAGTCCCAGAGCTCCGGCTCAGGGTCAGGACTCCCCCTGCTGGTGAGAATCACACACACATGAAATCAACATCCACACAGAGCCCTGGGAATTCTGTGATGCAGAAAACACAGAATCCACTCATAAAAGTATAAATGGAATGTTATGGAATTTTGATGAATAGATCAAAAGTAGGGCTGTACAATTAATCAAATCCCAACATGAACTAGTGTCTGTGATTATTAAACTGCAAAAAGACTATTTAATATGAAGTCAGTGTGTCTCCGAGTGAATGAGTGGCTCATTTGAAAATGTCAGATACACACAACAAAGTCTTCATTACAACCTGCCAAAATAAAAGACTGGTCTAATTTGACTAATTTATGAAAGAAATGTATTACAATTACACAGTAGAATGTACTTCAAAGGAGTAGTTGTAACAATAATAATAATAATAATAATGATGATGATAATAATAATAAAATGTAATAAAACATTTTTAAGGAATATCACAAACTGTCACAATTTTACCTGTTTTTGATTTTTACTAAATGATAAAAGACAGAATTTTAGAAAATTTAAATGAAAAGACAATGCAGAATTTCTGAAAAATGTAATTAATTAGACATGCTTTTTTAAAATGAAAATTTACTTAAAATTTACAGTTAAAACAAAATCCAGAAAATTACAACACAAACACAGAACTTGTGGAAAAAATAAAAATAATTAAATTAATTAATTATGCTTTTTTATTTTAAAAGTGTAATTAAACAATTAAAACAAAAATTAAAAAACAGATTTCGTAGCACCCATCTTATTTTCTTAATAAATGTCACTGCTCTTATTGTGTATGATCAGTCACCATGTAATTGTAAAGAAAATAACATCTATCTATCTATCTATCTATCTATCTATCTATCTATCTATCTATCTATCTATCTGTGTGTCTGTCTGTCTGTCTGTCTGTCTGTCTGTCTGTCTGTCTGTCTGTGTCTGTGTCTGTGTCTGTGTCTGTAGGTGCAGCGCACTATAGCGAAGCAGATCCAGATGGTGACACAGATCGGGAAGGGCCGTTATGGAGAGGTGTGGATGGGGAGATGGAGGGGTGAGAAAGTGGCTGTAAAAGTCTTTTTCACCACAGAGGAGGCCAGCTGGTTCAGAGAGACAGAAATATATCAGACTGTCCTCATGAGACATGAGAATATACTCGGTGAGGCTTTCTCTCTCAGACACACACAAACACCATTACATTCATATGCTACTGTTATACTATTAATGTAGGGAATATATAGACTATTAAAATAAAAGATACTGCTTGCCAAGCTTAAGTAACTCATGATTTAAAGTTATTCAGCTACCCTCTTGAAAAAGTAGTTTGCTACACTAATAAAAATATTTAATTTCTCTAAAGCTATTAAGGGGGCAGTATGTGTATAATTAGGGTGAATAAAGGAACTTATTATTTTTTATTACTGTGTTTACGAGGCCAAATGAGTCAGTGCTTCACACAATGACCGTTTAAATAGCTGAAGATCTCCACTGCACTATATATATTCTAATGTAATTTAACAAAGGTCTTTCAATAAAATAAAATGACAGGTTTACTGCTTAGGTCGGGGATGGGCCAAAAACAAAACAACAACAACAACAACAACAAAACATTAAGTCTATATTTATGCAATAATTGTGTAATCTTTTGTTCTTCTTGAACAGGGATTCCCAAACATTTTGTCAGTCAAACAAACCTCTTTGAAAATTTAAAATATTCACTGAATTTTTAAGATAATATTTAAATAATTGCACACATTTGCCTGTTCATGGGTATGTTAATGGTCACATGACATGCAGCTAAACAAATAAAATATTTAATCACTTTAGTGCTTTATTTTAATAGTTTTTATTTTAACAATATTTCATTAAGTTATAGAACCCCTGCTGTTTTATTAAATTAAAAAAAAGTTTTGTTTTGTTTTTTTGTGAAATGAAATAAGTTCACAGTACTCATAAATTACATTTCAAACAGTGACAGATGTTTTATTGCTATATTTATGTATTGCTATATAATTATATATATATATATATATATATATATATATATATATATATATATATACACACACACACAGAACAAATTATATATATATATATATATATATATATATATATTACATTTTTATTCTTATTTTTTATTATACAGTTTTATATGGTCATTTTACCTCAGACTATATGTTGCTCTGCAAGGCTCTTTAAAAGAACTACCAAAAAACTAAATAAATAAAAGAAAGAAAGAAACTCATTAAAAATGGTATAAAATGTTCCCTTTGTAAATGTTAAACTAAAACCTCCACATGTCCATGTTATTTGTCAACTACTCAATTAACTAAATATTTTAGACTTCTGGGAACACGTTTGAGTGATCACTCAAATTAAAGTGAGTTTAGTTCATTAAAACGAACCATCCAAAATAAATCAGTTCGCTATCATTAATCGCTGCTTGAGGACATTCAGTGAGAGTGTGTTTGATCACTCGGCTGTAAAGCTCCACGCACAATACAAAGTGATGCAACAAGCAGCAGCACTGCATCTTTTCATGCTATTCCACTGTTTGTTAGAAAAAATAGCATTGCTATTTTCAAAACAGCAGAGCTGCTATCACGCAACTGAAAAATGTAGTTACATTAGCAGCCTATCTACTGTTATTTAATTACTCCCACTGGTGAACATGTAGTCGGTAATTACAGGAAAATGAACCATGTTAAAATGCACGATTGAACCGTCTTGATTAGCAGGCCTTTCAAATTAATTAGCTGATATCAGATTAATTATTACATTAAATTAAGCACGGTCTGGCTCGGTATATTTAGACTCGTGCACTAATTTTAACTCTCTCTCCAGGGTTCATAGCGGCAGACATTAAAGGCACAGGCTCGTGGACTCAACTCTACCTCATCACCGACTACCACGAGAACGGCTCTCTGTACGACTATCTGAAGTGCACCACCCTGGACAGCCGGGCCATGCTGAGACTGGCCTACTCGTCCGTCTCCGGCCTCTGCCACCTTCACACGGAGATCTTCGGCACGCAGGGCAAACCGGCCATCGCCCACAGAGACCTGAAGAGCAAAAACATCCTGGTGAAGAGGAACGGCGCCTGCTGCATCGCTGACCTCGGCCTGGCCGTCAAGTTCATCAGGTCTGAGGCCAGCTCCTTTGCTTTACTTTCTTTGAGGTTAACCTGCTGATTATTGTAGGCAGCAGTTTTAGTAACCGGTTAAAAAAAAGCCATTTCAAATATTCGTTTGAGAGATAACTCAAAAAGTCCCTGCCTGGCACAACTTTTTTGTTGCTAAGTAAAATTGTAATAATTAATGCTAATATGTTTTTTTGTTATTAATTATCAGATACATACTGCTCTGATCATTAAATACTGTTCTGTAATTAAAATATTACATATACATGTGATTGTTGTTATTGTTAACTAAAACTAAACCTATTCAAATTTAAAAAATGAATGCTGCCTTGACGATTAACTGAAATAAAAACAGGTTTAAGCTGAAGTAGTGAAATTACTAAAACTGAAACTGAAATAAAAATAAATTAAAGCTGAATAGAAATATTAAAAGACTATTAAAAATGACAAAAACAAAACTGCTAAAACTTTAAATGAAAACTGAAAATATAAGAATTCAAAATAATAACTACTCCAATAGTATATAAATAATACTAAAATAACGCTGATATATATTTACATTTATTCCTTTATCAGACCTCAAAAAAACTCATCAAAAATCCTCATTGTTTTTTGTTATTAATTATATTCAGATACATACAGCTCTGATAATTAAATACTATTCTATAATTAAAAATTAAAAATTGTTTTCATTATTTGAAATTAAGTTCTTCGTCTGTAGTAATATTTATATTTTATTTAAAAAAAAGTTGGTCTTAGCAACTATCTGAAATAAAGAGGTTTAAGTTGTAGTGCAAATTCAAAAACTAATACTAAAATAAAAATAAATTAAAGGTAAATAAAAATATTAAAAAACTAATTAAAATGACTAAAAATGGCTAAAAATGCCAACAGAATATAAAAATAAAAGTTAATTCAAAATAATAATAAATACTACAATGGGATATAAATAACACTTAAATAACACTGGTATATATTTACATTTATCCATTTATCAGATGAGGAAAATCAGAAGTAAAGTGTCATAAGAGCCAGCAGCATTAATATATTGATCATTTTTATTAGACATGCTGGTAAGACTGTAAACATTGCCCTTTATATAGCTTCAGTGTAGTTTAGTTGTAAATTGTTGCGTGGCTAACTACTTTTTTGAAAGGCTGTTTTGGCTGTAGCTTGGCAAACTACACTTTCAAAGTTGCATCAACAAGTTTTTCCCCTAAAAATACTGTGGAAATAATGTGAAGAGTGTATGCTGATGAAATGAGCTCTGCTGCTTAAATATGAGCACTGAAACACTGTTGTGTCTCATGAACAGCGACACTAATGAAGTGGACATCCCGCTGAACACACGCGTGGGCACCAAACGCTTCATGGCTCCTGAAGTTCTGGACGAGACTCTGAACAGGAACCATTTCCAGTCCTACATCATGGCCGACATGTACAGCTTCGGCCTCATACTGTGGGAGATCGCCCGCCGATGTGTGTCTGGAGGTACAGTTCGGAATATTACCGTTTCATTTCAATATCAGCTTTGTCTCTGTTGTTTCTCATAATATTCCTTATTGATGTGGATAGTAAAGCTCAAGTCATTTAATCTTCAAAAAATATTAAACACACGCATGTAACAATGCAGTGGAGCACCGATGACACATGTATCTGTTTATATATAAATATATATATATATATATATATACACACACACACAGTTTTTTATATTTATAATTATAGTAAAGTAAAAAGTCTTTACTTAATATTGACAAACTATTCATCATTAGAAAAGTCAGTGTTTCATTATAAATATATAATAGTAACTATAATTTCTTGTGAAGCCAGTCTCAATTTGCTTTTTACTCAATTGTTTGTATCAGTTTTATTTTAGTGTCATTAAGATACTATTATAGTTTTTTTATTAATGTTTTGAATTAGTTTTTTTATTTGGTTTCCTTTTTCATTATAATTTCAGTTTAAGTTGTACTATTTTTGTCCTGTGTTTTTGTCATTATTTTTTTTTTTAAATGTCTGTATAGTTTTTATTCATTTTTACTTTCATTTTGTTTTAGTAGGTGAATATAAACCAAATAAAAATGAGAAATTAAAATATATATTTTTTATTTTTAATATTTACATTTATTTAATTTAATGTTTGTTTCAAGTAACAATTATTATTATTATTATTATTATTATTATTTATTATTATTTTTTTTTAATAACCCTGGTTTGTATAAAAATGTGTAAATTAATTGATTTAAGAGGTTAAAAGAGATTTTAATGAGATTTGATTCAAGTTTGTTCTTTTGTGTCTGTGTTGATTGCTCTCCGGATGTTTCTGCAGGTATCGTAGAGGAGTATCAGCTGCCGTATCACGATCACGTTCCTAATGACCCGTCGTATGAAGACATGCGAGAGGTTGTGTGTATTAAGAGAATACGGCCATCTTTCCCCAACCGCTGGAGCAGTGATGAGGTAAACACACACTGATTCAGTGCTCTAAATCACAAAAACACACAGACTCAAACTTAGAGGCAGAATTATTATAGTTGACTAAAACTAAAACCATAGAAACATGTACTTGAAATAAAATGAAATATAAAAATTATATATATATATTTTATTCAGCTCAAGGCTGTAGTATCATTAAGATATTATCGTTTTTATTAATATTTTAAATTAGTTAATATTAGTTTTTATATTTTCCTTTTCATTTTAATTTTGTTGAAGTTTTACTATTTTTGTTGTTTTTTTTTTTGTCATTTTCATTAATTTTTAATATGTCTATATAGATTTTAGTAATTTTAGTACATCAATAAAAATGAAATGAAAATGTTGCTTTGGAAACTTGCTGAAATAAAATAAGTTTACGCCTTTCTTGTATTTTATTTCAGTTCTTGTTTATTTAAATTAGTGAAAATGTTTTTATGGTTTTAGTTTTAGTATAATAACCTTGTTTCAACTAGTTTCCAGGGCAACATATCTCATTTTCATTTATATTGATGTATGTATGGTTTGCTGAAATAACTAATTTATTCAGATTCATACAATATTTGTCACATCACTGTATTATAAGCTTGTACTGCATACAAGATATCTATTAGCTTGCAATAGCACATATTAATGATCTAGTGCATTGCATTAATCAAAGCAAAGAAATCAATTTTAGAAGAAAAACAAATCACAAATAATATGATTTTGTAAACTGGACAGTCTGTTATAGCTTTTTTATTCTAATGATTTAACACCTTGCAGTTTAGCATTTGCAATTTGTTTTTAACCATCATGACTTTCTTCATCTTGATTTTGTAGAAAGAGGGTTATGTTTGTTTGATGTGATTTTGGTTGTTTGTCAGTGTTTGAGGCAGATGGGGAAGCTCATGACGGAGTGTTGGGCTCATAATCCGGCCTCTCGTCTCACTGCTCTGCGTGTTAAAAAGACGCTGGCCAAGATGTCGGAGTCCCAGGACATTAAAGTCTGAGAACAGACCAGCAGCACTGACACTAACCCCGAACGCACCGCCTGCCGTGGGGTCAAGCGCTGAGTTCTGCCACGCGAGAGCCTCCTGCAAACGACCCGGCGGCGGCGGAGGACGCCCGAGATCTCGTGTGATCTCAGGGCAGAGACACACGAGCACCTGTGAACACTGGCCAGCGGGACGAAGCAGGACCTCAGTGAGCGAGATCACATGACTCTCCTCAGAGAACTCGCAGCTTTCTCTTTCCACAGTCTGTTCAGCTCCAGCAGGACCATGGTTTTGGATCGTATCAGATTTGTGTTGTCTGTCAGTCAGTCAACAACTTGCAACAAGTTTCCCGCCTTTTTTGGTGGGCTGTGCCTTATTTATTTTGTAAATAGATAAAAATGAGAGTGAAGCGTCAATGTACTTGAATAAATGTTCTAATGAGAATGAATGTTCTGCACAGAGTTACTTTTTGTGTTGCTTTTTAGTTGACCATTACTGTCAAATAAAACCTTTCTTTTTAAGGTGTTTTCTGAATGAATAAAAAGGTAGGACATAGGACATAAAAAAAAACTTCACATTTTAGAATGAGCAAATGCTATACATATATATGTGATCCATGTAATCCCAGCATAACAACCAATTAATCACAGACTTGCTTATATGAATAAGACAGAAAGCAGAGTCCTATTTGTTTTAAACTACTCCAAATTATATAATTTATATATTAATTTATGCATTAAAATTTTTTAGTATATATTATATTTTCACTTGGTTAAACTACAAGAATGAATTATATTAATTTTATATATATATATATATTATATATATTATATATTATATTTTACATTGAAAAGGCAGCAACTTCAGATGTGCTCTTATAATTTCTTTGCCAGTGTTTTCTACAGTTGCATTGGCTGGACAAAAGTAAAATAAATATATATATACTGTATATATATACACACGCACACACACACAAACACACGTGTGTGTGTGGTCCAAATGTACAATCAAAGGAAACATTATTGATTCAAACAAAACTTTTTTTTATTTTTCAATAACACCTTAACATTAACCTATATAATCCAATTTCACTTCCTGAATTGCCCAATGACACAAACAGCGTGCCTTTTCTAACACTTTTAGAAAAAAAAAACATAAAAGTAAAAAAATAAATAAATAATCCAGCCCCTCTTTTGGTTGCCATGGTAAATGTTTGTTAAGATAGTCACATTTATATTTACTCAAGGTTGAACTATTAAAAAAAAAAAAAAAAAAAATGCAAGGAATCTCCTGGAAGGTCAAATAATTAAAAAAAAACAAGGCCACTTTCAGCGTTGATTAAAAATATAATTTATTTAAAAAATCCTTTACATACATTTTATACAGAAACTGGCTGCAGACATAATAGCGTTTGTTTTTGATTTTTAATGAAGCTTCATTCTGTGGATTAATCTCTCTGTACACACGAGTCGTAACGATGCACATCTGCCAGTGGTTCGCTCAGAAGCACACGTTGCATAGTTGGCACTGCATTTCCAGCAGACAGAGACACACTGCACTGCTGCTCTTCAGCCTTACAGAGGGGCTTTTCTGTTGTCTTGATTTGCTCCTTAATTTGGCTTTTATTTTGCGCACAGCTCCTCTGCTCTGTTGGATTGTGGGAAATGGCAGTTGGTTGGAGGCTTTTCTTCGTGTTGGTGGGGCTGTGGCGGCTGCAGGCGGTGAAACTGCAGATAATGAGTCCTGTATTTCACATTTACAAGCACACCAACACCAGCCTCTAGTGTGACGGATTTATGCAGAACGCACACAGACCATCATTAACTGTAAACGCTCTGTTCCGCCTATAAACACATTTAGGAGTTTAACTTTAGGTCTTGCTAAAGACTTCTGTTGTTTCCTGCAAATGTGAATTTTATATTTAAGCTGATATGAAATCAAAACGACCCTGTTTGCTTTCTTAATGCATGTTCCTGGTCTTATAGTATGGAAGCTCATTTCTGAAGACAAAAGAAAAAAAAAAAAATCATGCTTTTGGTAAAACAGGATAAATAAAAGTTATTGTCAAATTTCATTATTAAAAAAAAAAATAAAAAAGGAATAAAAAATTCTTCAGAATTATGAGATAAAAAGTTGAAATGAAGGAGTAAAAATTATAAAATAAAGTCAATTCTGACAAATCTAACAACAAATCTAAAGTATAACAGTCACAATTATGAGATGAGCTGAAACTGACAAAAAGTAAAAAATAAAAATAATAGAAAGTCACAATTGACAAAATCTAAATGATTAACAAGTCAAAAATTGAGAATATGTCAAAATATATATGACATACAAATCAAAATTATGACAAAAAGTTGAAATCGAAAAGTTAAATTATGACAACTCTAAATGATAAAAGTCATAATTATAATGCAAGTTTAAAATGACAAATCAAAAATGATGACATCCTCAAGGTAGCAGACTTTATGAAAAAGTAAAAATTATGAACAAAGTCAAAATTCTGATGAAAGTAAATTATAACAACTCAAAATTATAAGATACTAAGTCAATTATGACATTAAAAACTGGAAACAGACAAAGCGTCAACAAAAAAATTAAATTATGTCAATTCTAAATTATAACAGTCATAATTATGTTGAAACTGACAAAAAGTAAAAAAAGATACTAAGGTGTTAAGTCATAATATGACATACAAAATCAAAATTATTACAATGTTGAAATCGACAAAACATCAAAGTTTAATTATGACAAAAGTCAAAATTATTTTAAGTCATAAGCGATGAGATAATAAAGGAAGTAGACTTTGACAAAGTCGAAATTAAGAAAAAATTTCCAAATTACAAGATGAAGTTCTTCAAAAATGAAAGTCAAAATTGACATATTGAAAAAGGCAAAGCAGCAAAAATAAGATGAAAAAGTAAATTATGAAAAATTGAAATTGACAAAATTTTATTATAAATAATGAAGTCAAAATTATGACATTAAGAATGATCACATGTAAAAAATTATGAGAAACTATGTCAAAATTTGACGACAGAAAATTATGAAAAAAAAAAAACCTAACAAAAAGTTTAAATCAGGAGATTTAAAGAGTAAACTATAACAAAAATCAAACATTCAATTATGACTTTCCATGTAATAATTTTGACTTTTTAGGCCATATTTTCAAATGTTTGTCACAATAAGTTTGACCAGTTATTTAAAAAATGATCACTTTTTGTCGTAATTATGATTTTCCACTGCATGATTTTAATTTCTTACGTGGCAGAAATGGGCTTCCACAGTATGATTAATCAGCGAAAAATACTCCAAAGAAAAAAAATGTTCTCAAAATGTTCCATCAGAATATAATTACTTTCTCACTTTTCTTTCTGCTGACATCAACAAGCTCTCTTTTCCCCAGGACATTACTTTCCTAAATGTCACAAGAATTTCATGTGCACGTAAATATGACCAGATAAACTCGAGCAAACATATTCCATAGAAATGTTTCATTCATGTATTTGGATATCTATAAAATGTCTGACATCTTTCATGTGATCGAGAGATCTTATTTCTAGTGTAAGTGTGTGGATGAAGGGTCACACAGGAGTGACGTATAATATTTGCCAGATAAATGTATTCCACCGGACCGGAAGTGTTGATATGAAGAGCAAAGCCTCAGACCAGCAGCTCTGACTCAAACCATCAACTAACAGGACTTTTTTTTTTTTTTTTTTCTGTTGCTTAGTTTCTCTATCTGTCTCATATCAGTGGGTAACCAGCACTTCTTTATATGACAGATCATATGTTCTGACTGGCTGTGATTGTGTGGTATTGTACAGTATTTTGACTTTGAGTCCAGACAGAAGAATAAGCTATCACTGGACACTGGATAACCCCTAAAACAATTCACCATAACCACAGCTTCCACCAAAACTTACCACAGTTATGATTACTACAATAAACCTACAGCAACTCACTGTCATAAACTTCAAATGAGGATTCTGAAAGAAGTAGATTAATCCATTACAATATTCCAGTAGGAACAATAACTTGTCGTATCCATCACGTTTTTTGCAGAAACTTTAGTCACCATGTCACGTTTTCATAAGTGATCAGTTTACCCTTTTTAAAATAATGCACAATAATTACTTTTTTAAAGTACAGGTGCATCTCAATAAATTAGAATGTCGTGGAAAAATTCATTTCAGTAATTCAACTCAAATTGTGAAACTCGTGTATTAAATAAATTCAATGCACACAAACTGAAGTAGTTTAAGTCTTTGGTTCTTTTAATTGTGATGATTTTGGCTCACATTTAACAAAACCCACCAATTCACTATCTCAACAAATTAGAATACTTCATAAGACCAATAAAAAAAAAAAAACATTTTTGCTGAATTGTTGGCCGTCTGGAAAGTATGTTCATTTACTGTATATGTACTCAATACTTGGTAGGGGCTCCTTTTGCTTTAATTACTGCCTCAATTCGGCGTGGCATGGAGGTGATCAGTTTGTGGCACTGCTGAGGTGGTATGGAAGCCCAGGTTTCTTTGACTGTGGCCTTCAGCTCATCCGCATTTTTTTGGTGTCTTGTTTCTCATTTTCCTCTTGACAATACCCCATAGATTCTCTATGGGGTTCAGGTCTGGTAAGTTTGCTGGCCAGTCAAGCACACCAACACCATGGTCATTTAACCAACTTTTGGTGCTTTTGGCAGTGTGGGCAGGTGCCAAATCCTGCTGGAAAATGAAATCAGCATCTTTAAAAAGCTGGTCAGCAGAAGGAAGCATGAAGTGCTCCAAAATTTCTTGGTAAACGGGTGCAGTGACTTTGGTTTTCAAAAAACACAATGGACCAACACCAGCAGATGACATTGCCCCCCAAATCATCACAGACTGTGGAAACTCAACACTGGACTTCAAGCAACTTGAGCTATGAGCTTCTCCACCCTTCCTCCAGACTCTAGGACCTTGGTTTCCAAATGAAATACAAAACTTGCTCTCATCTGAAAAGAGGACTTTGGACCACTGGGCAACAGTCCAGTTCTTCTTCTCCTTAGCCCAGGTAAGACGCCTCTGACGTTGTCTGTGGTTCAGGAGTGGCTTAACAAGAGGAATACGACAACTGTAGCCAAATTCCTTGACACGTCTGTGTGTGGTGGCTCTTGATGCCTTGACCCCAGCCTCAGTCCATTCCTTGTGAAGTTCACCCAAATTCTTGAATTGATTTTGCTTGACAATCCTCATAAGGCTGCAGTTCTCTCGGTTGGTTGTGCATCTTTTTCTTCCACACTTTTTCCTTCCACTCAACTTTCTGTTAACATGCTTGGATACAGCACTCTGTGAACAGCCAGCTTCTTTGGCAATGAATGTTTGTGGCTTACCCTCCTTGTGAAGGGTGTCAATGATTGTCTTCTGGACAACTGTCAGATCAGCAGTCTTCTCCATGATTGTGTAGCCTAGTGAACCAAACTGAGAGACCATTTTGAAGGCTCAGGAAACCTTTGCAGGTGTTTTGAGTTGATTAGCTGATTGGCATGTCACCATATTCTAATTTGTTGAGATAGTGAATTGGTGGGTTTTTGTTAAATGTGAGCCAAAATCATCACAATTAAAAGAACCAAAGACTTAAACTACTTCAGTCTGTGTGCATTGAATTTATTTAATACACAAGTTTCACAATTTAAGTTGAATTACTGAAATAAATGAACTTTTCCACGACATTCTAATTTATTGAGATGCACCTGTAACTACAATTATCTATACACAGTAAATAAAGCAATCATTTGAATAAAACTTTGTTAATAATAATCTTTAAATAAAACATTTATATAACAAAATAAAAACATCAATTTCAATAACAATAACTATTATTATAATTTTTTTTTCATTAAACTACATTATTATTATTATTATTATTATTTAATTTTATTATTTAAATTAAAACTTATTTAAATAATAACAAAAATTACATTTTGAATAATAATAACTAATAGGAATTATGACTATAATAATATATATTATAATAATAATAATTCCTCAAATATTAAACATATTTATGATTTAAACAAAACTTAAATCAATATTGCAATATTATTACTGTTGCAATTAATATTGCAATAATACTGAGTATTTAAAATAAATAATAATAAATGATTATTATTATTATTAATGGAACAAAGGTAAAATTACAATACCAATATTTACGTCTGCCTTAATTTCTTGGCTTTCAAACGTTAAACCATAGAGATTTTATTTTGGCAGCAGTGGTTATTAACCTTACTACAATAACTTGGTATTAGCCTTCACTTAAAGAAAGAAAATTAAATGAAAGATTCAGAAAGAATTATATTAAATCATTACAATATTCCAGTAGTAACAATAACTGTAGTTTCCATCACATTTTAGCAGAAACTGTAGTCACCATGGTAAGTTTTGTTGAAGGGTAAGTGTGCTCTTGTTAAAGTAAAGCGTCTGATGATGCCCATGCAGAATGAGTGAAAGTCCGGCCAGAGAAGATCATCATTATTACAGTGTGATGAAACATTGCATTCCAGAAAACCAAAAAACAACGTCTGACATGATTCTCCAATCCCTGGCGAGTGCTCACGTGCACTTTTGTTCAAAAAACAAACATATTTACTGTACCCACGTTACAAAAATAATACAATTCAAATCGCATCTGAACGGTAACTGGATTTTAAAGGCCACTTTAAGGTACTCACACTAAATACTATATTCATGTCTCAAAATATTATATTACATGAGCGTTTGTTGTTTCTGCAACCACTAGATGGCACCACAAAATTCAGAAAAAAACATGACTAGAGGATGATAAAGTGGGAGATTTCTGCTGTCGTGCAAACTGGGAGGGTTTGGCCATGTTTCGGTTGAGCCTGAAGCGTCTCGACCCAGTTCCTGCTTCACCTTTGACCCCAAACTGGCAGCATCTGCATCCACTGACAGCAGCACTGCACTTTTCCGTGAAACTGAATAAGATGCCGCGCACAGCATCTTGGTTTTTGATCGAGTGGCAACACAACGTGAGCTGGACGTCATCATTGTTAGCAGTGCATTACTGTTGATGTGAGGGGTCACTGTTCCTTGGCCATGGCGGCGATGCTGTTGTCATGGCGACCCATCTCCTCCAAGACGGTGGCGAGCTGGTTGAGGTTTCCGTGCGGGAAGTGTTGAGCTTCCCAGAGATCCAGAATCACTCCGGTCGGACTCGTCTTAGTGGCAAAATAGTTGAGATACCTGCAGGGCAGGTGAGAGGAAACACTCAGAGGCGTAGGACCACGATATAGCACCATATAGTTATTTGTGTTGGAAGTTCAACATTTTTTATGCTATTTTAATGTGGCAATGTTTATTTTTTTGCATAATCTGATTTGACTATTTTCTCTTTTTATTTGGAGCTTGGGCACAAACCAGCAGATCAGATTATTCCTAAATATTAATGTCAATTTAATGCATTATATTTGTGAGATTATTTCTTTAATAATAATGCAATAAAAGTGTGATAGGCTTATTGGTGACATAGAAAAAAAAATTCTGATCAGCAAAAGACAAAAAACCCAACTTAATATTGGTATCAGTTATTACTGCTATTATTATTAAAAATGTATTATTTAAACATTGAATAAAAAATATATTACTATCGCGCAGTAAATAAAAGGAGTATTTAATAATAATACTTATTATTATTATTATTATTATTATTATTAGTTGTTACTTCAATTATTATTCATAATATTATTTTAGTTAAATAAAAACAATAATAAATCAATATAAATATTAATATCCCACAGTAAGAACAGTATTTAAAAACAAACAACAACAATAATAATAGCAACTGTTATTATTATTATTATTCAGAATATTTTTAATTTATAGTAATAGTATTATTATTCAAAACATTACTTTTATTTCAAATAATACAATTGTAATAATATTTAAATAATAAAAATGAAATCTACATCTAAATCTACTACTGCAATAATATTATTACAGTGTAAATAAAAGACAAGTATTTAACAACAACAACAACAATAATAATAATAATAATAATTGATATAACAAAATTAATAGTAATAATAACAGTAATAATAATAAAATAATAAAAATTAAGAATGTTGTTTTTGTTATTATTACTTGTTTATTTTATATAACAACGGTAAAATTACAACACCAATATTTATGTCTGTCTTCATTTCTTTGCTTTGGAAGTCTTTATAAATTAATAGTAATAATAACACTAATAATAATAATAATAAAATAATCATCAAAATAGAGAATTTACTCATCAGCCACAACAATGTAATGATCTTGAAACGCAATGTAATGATTTACTGATTTTCTCAGTAAATATTAAATAATTGCAATTACTTTGATTAAATTATTCAATAAATATAAGAAAACAGCCAGTATGCATGCCTGTCTACAATTGAATTCTATTTTTCTGTAAAGTGTGACACCCCTCGTAACCACAAAAGACTGCTTTGTAAGTAATCTTCCTGATTTATCTCAATTCCTCAGCATATCCAACAGCACAGAAAAACTTGATGATGTAACAGAAACTATGGACGCTCTCTTTTCTAGCACTTTAGATACAGTTGCTCCTTTACGCTTAAGGAAGATCAAAGAAAACAGTCTGACTCCGTGGTATAATGAGCACACTCGCACCCTAAAGAGAGCAGCCCGGAAAATGGAGCGCAGCTGGAGGAAAACAAAACTAGAGATATTTCGTATAGCTTGGTGGGAAAGTACCCTATCCTACAGAAAAGCATTAAAAACTGCTAGATCTGATTACTATCCGTCTCTTCTAGAAGAAAACAAACATAACCCCCGGTATTTATTCAATACAGTCACTAAATTAACGAAAAATAAAAGCATCAACAGGTGTTGGCATTTCCCAAGAGCACAGCTGTAATGACTTTATGAACTACTTTACTTCCAAGATCGATACTATCAGAGATAAAATTGTAACCATGCAGCCGTCAGCTACAGTATCACATCAGATAGTGCACTATAGATCCCCTGAGGAACAATTCCACTCATTCTCTATTATAGGAGAGGAAGAATTGTATAAACTTGTAAAATCATCTAAACCAACAACATGTATGTTAGACCCTATTCCATCTAAACTACTAAAAAAGCTGCTTCCAGAAGTCATAGATCCTCTTTTGGCTATTATTAATTCATCATTGTCATCAGGATATGTCCCCAAAACCTTCAAATTGGCTGTTATTAAGCCTCTCATTAAAAAACCACAACTTGACCCCAAAGATCTAGTTAATTACAGATCGATCTCAAATCTCCCTTTTCTGTCAAAGATACTAGAAAAGGTAGTATCCTCACAATTATATTCCTTCTTAGAGAAAAATGGTATCTGTGAGGAATTCCAGTCAGGATTTAGACCGTATCATAATACTGAGACTGCTCTCATTAGAGTTACAAATGACCTGCTTCTATCATCTGATCGTGGTTGTATCTCTTTATTAGTTCTACTGGATCTTAGCGCTGCGTTCGACACTATCGACCACAACATTCTTTTGAATAGACTAGAAAACTTAGTTGGCATTAGTGGAAGTGCCTTAGCATGGTTCAAATCGTACTTATCTGACCGCCATCAGTTCATAGCAGTAAATGAAGAGGTATCATATCGATCACAAGTGCAGTATGGAGTACCTCAAGGCTCAGTACTAGGGCCGTTACTTTTCACGCTTTACATGTTACCCTTGGGAGATATTATCAGGAGACATGGTGTTAGCTTTCACTGTTATGCTGATGATACTCAGCTCTATATTTCTTCACGGCCCGGTGAAACACACCAAATTGAGAAACTAACGGAATGCATAGTCGATATAAAAAACTGGATGACGAGTAATTTCTTACTGCTAAATTCTGAAAAAACAGAGGTGTTAACTATCGGACCTAAAAACCCCACATGTAATAACCTAGAAACACTATCTAACACTTGACAGCTGCTCTGTCAATTCTTCTTCATCAGTTAGGAACCTAGGTGTGCTGTTTGATAGCAATCTTTCATTTGAAAGCCATGTTTCTAGTATCTGTAAAACTGCGTTTTTCCATCTCAAAAACATATCTAAATTGCGACCTATGCTCTCAACGTCAAATGCAGAAATGCTAATTCATGTGTTTATGACCTCAAGGTTAGACTATTGTAATGCTTTACTGGGTGGTTGTTCTGCACGCTTGATCAATAAGCTACAGTTGGTCCAAAATGCAGCAGCTAGAGTCCTTACTAGAACCAGGAAGTATGACCAAATTAGCCCGGTTCTGTCAACACTGCTCTGGCTCCCTATCAAACATCGGATAGATTTTAAAATCTTGTTAATTACTTATAAAGCCCTGAATGGCTTAGCTCCTCAGTACTTGAGCGAGCTCTTATCACATTATAGTCCTCCACGTCTGCTGCGTTCTCAAAACTCTGGCCATTTGATAATACCTAGAATATCAAAATCGACTGCGGGCGGCAGATCCTTTTCCTATTTAGCGCCCAAACTCTGGAACAATCTACCTAATACTGTTTGGGAGGTAGACACACTCTGTCAGTTTAAATCTGGATTAAAGACACATTTCTTTAACCTGGCTTACACATAACACACTAATACACTTCTATTATTCAAATCCGTTAAAGGATTGCTAGGCTGCATTAATTAGATCAACCGGAACCGGGAACACTCCTCATAACACACAATGTACTCGTTACATCGTAAGAAGAATGGCATCTACGTTAATATTTGTCTGTTTCTTTCTTATTCTGTTTCTCAGTCCGTGTCCGGATCAGATGGTGGATCGGCGCCGGGAGATGATGTCTGCGACCCTGACCGTCGGCGGAGGCCAGACACCTGGATGAGCCCCGGGGACATATCCCCAGTGAAGACCTCGACTTAAATGCAATAAAAATAAAAATAAAACCAAATAACTAAAAATATAATAAAATACCTAACTACATAATACTATTATTGTTAGAAATTGCAACAATATAAAAATAGAAATATAATACATTTATACATTTAAAATTTAATTAAAACAATAAGTAAAAAAATAAATAAACAATAATATCCTGGCCAGAGGAGAACTGGCCCCCCGACTGAGCCTGGTTTCTCCCAAGGTTTTTTTCTCCATTCTGTCACAGAGGGAGTTTTGGTTCCTTGCCGCTGTCGCCTCTGGCTTGCTCAGTTGGGGACACTTAATTTCTAACGATTATCATCAATTTGATTTCATAGATACTATTTAATCTAAACTGAGCTAGACAATGACATCTCTGAATTCAATAATGAAAAGCCTTTAACTGAAAACTGAGTGTTTAATCTTATTATTATACATTACTGACACTCTATCCTCCAATTTGATACTGTTAAGTGCTTTGACACAATCTGTATTGTTAAAAGTGCTATATAAATAAAGGTGACTTGACTTGACTTTCTTTATATTTTTGCGTAACTTCATGTTTTCCATCATCATTCTCACATGTACTGTATGTAAAGCAAATACATGAACAGCACAGCAAAATGTTAGCAGGTTGACACACTTCCACCATCATATGGTGTATAACACCAGCCAGTCCTACAGATCCTGTGTTTATCAAAGCTGCTGTAATCTGAGTTGAATGGAGAAGCTCTCTACGGTCTCCAGCAGAAGAAACACATCTCTGCAGAAGGTGCTGCACAGCGGGTCTGGAGATCTGCACACTATGACTGATGAAGAACTTTCAGAGCCTGTCTTTTCACTTTTAACATCTTTTTTTTTTTTTTTTTTCCCAGGATCCTCCCAGCTTTATCTCTCTACTTCCTGTCCCCTGTGAACTCAAACTCTCTCGTCTTCTGCCTCTTTCATGCCTGTTGGTCCTCAGAGGTGAACAATGAGCTCTCCATTCTAAACTCTTTCTCGTTTGAAATCAGATCTCTCGTTCTTTAAGCGTCCTGCAGTAACACCTCAACAAGAACTCAAACCATAGGGGTCCTGCGCTTTTTTTTGCGTTTTCCTCTAATTACGTGCATGGTGGAGGCGCACAGAAATGCTGGTATTTTGAAAAGTTGGTGTTCGAGAGAGTGAATATATCTCTTCGTATTCTCCAGGCGGACCGAAAAGAACAATAGGAAATTTCTCTTTTGCTCTCCTGCAGTTTTTCCACCGTTAATTGTCTTCAAACTCTCCTATGAGATACTTTTAGAGCAGATTAGTTTCTCTTCCATCACTTTTAAAATAAAAACTACACTGCAGTCTCAGCACATTGATGATAAACAAACGCTCACACTAGGGATGTGCTAAAATGTTGACCTATAATGATAGACGAAAATTACTTATTTTATGGTGAATGAGCAGTATATTATATTATATTATATTATATTCATACAAATCTATGCTGTTAAAAATAATTTTCATTAATTGAAATAAAGCTGAAATAAAATAAATTTAAAATATATATAAAAACAAATGTTGCCTAACTGAAATAAAACGAAAGCTCAAATAAATGAAAGCTACATAGAAATATAAAACAATATTATTAAAAACATATATATTTTTATTTTAGTTTGTTTTAATTTATTTTATGAACTTGAAATGGGACTAGATGTCATATTTCACTTCTTGAATTTTTTAGCATGTATATAAAAATGTAAGCTAGACTTTCACATTCAGTTAAATTTAGTCATTAAAAAATTTTCAGAACAAAATATTTTATAAAGTAAAATGTTAAATTCGAAAAAAAAGCTATATTATTTTCTTTAAAAAAAAAAACTTTTATTTAGCAAGGATGCATTATTAAGCAGTACAACTGTTTTCATAATCAGAAATGTTTCTTGAGCAGTAAATCAGCATATTAAAATGATTTCTGAAGGATCATGTGACACTGAAGACTGGAGTAATGATGCTGAAAATTCAGCTTTGCATTGCAAGAATAAATGACATTTTAAAATATATTCAAATAGAAAATATTAAACAGAAAATTGTAATAATATTTTACATTATTGCTGTTTTACTGTATTTTTGATCAAATAAATGCAGCCTTGGTGAGCAGAAGAGACTTAAAAAGTCTTAATGACCTTAATGGCATTTAATTATTTACAAACTTAATGGAAACGAATTGAAGGTGTAAATGACTGTATGTGTGAATGCATGCACATACAGTGTGGATGTGTGAGAACGTCACCTGTCCAGGTTGAGTTTGTGTGCCAGTATTCTCCAGTCGTTTCCGCGTGTGTGTGGGACATCCAGGCTGCTGCACAGTTTGCTTCTGATGCTGACCGGGATCCTGAACGCACTCGGACCTGCAAGAACCGTGATACTGCTGCCTGGATCCATCAGGGACGTGTCGATGCCCTGGACGTCCTGCAGAAACCACATACAGTCCATCATATATTTTTTAAAATCTTAATTATGTGTCTGCAGTGTATGTACACAGCCACCCTATAGTAGTAAAAATCCACTCACACCGTTTGTTATTTTCCCCATAAATCAGAAATGGTGTCTCAAAATGAGCCGTTCAGGAATGTACTCCAAAGTGACCTCACTTTGAAACAGGCCCCGCCCATGACTGGTAACGATCTTTGCTTTATTACCTTAGCTCCTCCCCCGAGTGAGCTGTACTCAGTCTGCCACATTTATGTCCTCGCTAGAGCATTTAAACTTAGCAATTAAGTAAGAAATTAATTCTTAAAACTACTTGAAGTTATTCAGTCAAGTGCAGTGAGTGATTTTCTGTTTTAGTTTGATTCATATTAAGAGCACAGACAGCAACAGGTACTGTATATTACACATCTGTCATGCAGATCAAATATCAAATATGCGATTTCTTTTCCAGCTGTTTACGTTCACAGACATTACTGACTGTTTTTGTCTTAACCCTGTGTGTACTGAACAGTTTAAGCACAATAAGACGTGAAAGAGAACTTAAATTAGTACTAACGTGACACACCTTCGGACACACCTTCGGATTTGTGCGCTCAGAACACCAAATATCAGACGTTTATTGATTTTATTTATTTACTCTGTTTTATTTACTACTTATTTTATTTGATGCTGTAAAGCTTATTGGTCAGCTGCTGCTGTTGTAAATGGTGCTATATAAATAAATTAAACTTGAAACTTGAAACTTGTTTAAACCGATGCTGCTTTAAAACGTGTGAAAATAATACACTGTTATGATGATAATGATGAACTGCAATGTAACGTGAGCACAATAAATGCTGCTTTGGCAGCGTATGTGAGACACGAGCTGTAAAGACTCTTCTGGAAAGGGGGCGGGGTACAGCAGCTCATTTGCTTTTAAAGATACATGCACAAAAACAGCATGTTTTTCCTTCTGTTAAAAAATGGAATTTTTAGAATAATAAATGATCTGTGAGGTACTCAGGGCTAAAACGTCACAGACATCTTGCATCTTGTATATACTACATCTTGTAAAAAGGGGCATAATAGGTCCCCTTAAAAGCTAAATAGAAATGACAAAAGCACAAAACAATATCCCCACCTTAGCAATCACTCAGAACATCATAGATGAAATATAATGTGCTTTATCTAAAATACACATTTAAAATTTAAATGTAATTATAATCGCATGATGGCGAGTGTTTGCTCATTATTTTGACAGTAAGTCTCTTTAAAAAACAATAATAAGCAGAGACTTAATACACATAGTTTTTCTGATCACTAACACGTCTTGCTATAACATGTGTTTCTTCATTTTAAAGCTGCTCGTATGTATCTTCATATGTATAAAGAGCATCATGCGTCTCAGTCTCCCGCTGAGCTCCATTGCTCTTTTGGTATTTAGAAATGTTCTCACCGAATCAAGGCTGTTTCACTGCTGGAGATACACTCTGCTTCTTGGAAATAATATCGACTGACATTTCCAATGCATTAAAATCCGAGCTGCAATCTCAATTGTGTGTGAGTGCGTGTGTGTTGAGGAGGAGGTTTAATTAAATCACTCTCGTAGGTGATATTATTCGTAAAAAGCAACAGGACCAAATAAAAGCTTCTGCTTTTGTACATCTATAAGAACAGAAGCGGAGGATGTGAAATGAGCGCAGCTGCTTTGCATTTGAGTGACACAGAATATTAAAATTCCCACAAAAATGCAACCAAATCACAACATTGAAACAACGCATTAAATTGATCAAAAGTGACAGTAAAGACATTTAAAATATTACAAAAGATTATATTTCAAATAAATGCTGTTAAAGAATCCTGGAAAAAAAATGTATCATGGTTTTCGCAAAAATACTGTTTTCAACATAAGAATAAGAATTTTTTTCTTGAGCAGCAAATAAGCATATTAGAATGATTTCTGAAGGACCATGTGACAAAGATTGTTGTAATGATGCTGAAATGAATCACAAAAATAATGATGCTCAAGTAATGATGCTCAGCTTTGAATCACAAAAATAAATTACATTTTATAATATATTACAACAGAAAACAGCTATTTGAAATTGTAATAATATTTCACATTACAGCTTTTACTGTATTTTTGAACAAATAAATTTAAGTAAAAGTTGAAACGAAAACCCCGTAAAACCACCCTAATCACCCTCAACACCTAGTACCAGTGTTGTTAATGTATTGTTAACTATGATAATAACGAAATATTAAAAATCATTTTCATTAATTAAAATAAAGCCTAAATAAAGCATAAATACTATGAAAATGAAAAATGTTGCCTTGGCAAGTAACTAAAATAAAATAAATGTAAGTTATTAAATTGTTAAAACTAAAACTGAAAAAAAGAAAGCTAATTAGAAATATAAAACAATATTACTAAACTTAACCTTAAATTAATATGAAAAGTTATAAAAAAATATATAATAATTTCAAAATATTAAGAAATGCTACAATAGTGTAAAGATAATACAGAAATAACACTGTAAAAAACTATTATAAAAATCCCCAAACTTTTGAACAGTTAGATGAAATAAGAAAATCCACGGATGGAAATGACATAAGACAACTTGAATACTGAAACCAGGTTTTAAAATTCGATTTAATTATTGTTAATATTATTATTATTATATAACTTTAATTTCTCCTGAAAATGATCACAACATTACGTGCAAATATACAACAGACAAAATCATCTGATGAAAACCAAAGCTCCACAGAATCTTCCTCATTTAAAGGGGTGGTTGATTGTGATTTCACTTTTTTAACTTTAGTTAGTGTGTAATGTTGCTGTTTGTGCATAAAAAAATATCTGCAAAGTTACGATGCTGAAAGTTCAATGCAAACTGAGATATTAGTCTTTTAAAATTTTAATGCCTACAAAAATGGCTGGTAGGGACTACAACGAGCTAACTTCCCGGGTTGGTGACATCACAAACCCCGAAATTTACATAAACCCCATCTGCTTTAGAGAAGAGGAAGAGTTGTTGCCATGCTGTCAAAACTAGGGGTGCACAAAAAAATCTATTCATATATGAATCACGATTCTGTCTTCTAACGATTCTAATGGATTCACAAGTTTCAAAATCAATGTTCTAAAGCAGCGGTTCTTAATACTGCTCCTCGCGTCCCCTGCTCTGCACACGCTCTGCATCTCTCTCTCTCTCTCTCTCAGATCATCAGCTCCATGAACTGTTCCAATAATACACTTTAGACAGACATATTTTTCACATAGCTACGAGAAGCGTTAAACATGGACGCGCACACGGTTGCCATGGTAGCGAGCAATACTTGCTGGCAAACACTTCTTACTGTTACAAAAATGCTACAATGCAATCATGTATTCTGCCGTATTACAGCTTTAATCAGGACAAAACCGTATATAAGAGGCTAACATAAGTAGTAGCATTTACAAATAACAGTGTATCTAAAAGTATGAGACAACAACCAACAAAGAAACATACCATTCTGAAACGTCCTGTAAGAGCCGTGCTTGCACAAGTTCTGCACGATCCTCTTCACTAATATTCTCTGGGTCTCAATCGGGCTCAAACTGATAAGCAATATTGACAACGCCATTGTTTACAATACAGCCAGAATACATTCTGAGGTGAGGGGCGGGACGTTTCTGAACTGCACTAGGCGGTTTAGCAAATCACAACAAACTGGGCCAGCTACACTCTTAAAAATAAAGGTGCTTCAAAAGGTTCTTCAAGCGATGCCATAGAAGAACCATTTTTGGTTCCACAAAGAACCATTCAGTCAAAGGTTCTTTAAAGAACCATCTCTTTCTTACCTTTTTATAATTTGAAGAACCTTCTTTCGTCACAACGAACCTTTTGTGAAACAGAAAGGTTCTTCAGATGTTAAAGGTCTTTATGGAACCATTTAGACTAAAAGTTTTTTCTATGGCATCGTGAAGCACCTTTATTTTTAAGACTGTAACCAATCTGTACCAATCTGTACCCATTGCGTATTTCTGAAGGAGGGGCTTCATAAAACCAGGAAATCATCAGTGCAGTATAATCGGAGAAGGGACAGAGTGGTGTAGAATAAAGGTAAATTATGTGAAAAATAATTTTTATTTTTTATGTGAAAAAAAAACCAAAAAAAAAACAAGCATTAACACGTTAGACTGCACCCCATAAACACAATCAAGCCTAGAAAAAAAACAGTCAACCACCCCTTTAAACATCGTAGCACAAGTGTATCAAAATGAGCATCTTTGATCAATAAATGCACTCAATCTATTTTTACTAGTATGAAATGACAAGTGCACAAACAGTTCCTGAAGAGGCTGAACATCAGTTAGAAAGACGCGCTTCGCAGCCCAGAAGGACTCAATTCAACGCATCCATCTATAATGTTAACGAATCTGTGCTGTTCTTAATTAGACACATTGATTAAAGCCCAGGAGCAGTGGAGAGAGAAAAACACAGCGGCTCGGTGAAAACCCTTTGTGATGTATAGCTGAAGCTCTTCTCACAGATTAAACAGAAACAGCCTCTTCTCCAGAGACGCAAACGCATGGGAACTGAAGGAAGACAGCTGATGGAGAGCACAGAGCCCTTACAAATCCTAGTGAGCTGCCTAACTAGATAGTATCCCAGAATTCTGTCTCAGAAGTTGACCAGATTTCTGAAATTGAAACCAGGGATATTCCGATTTGAGTGGTCAAAATATCATTGAAATCTCTCTCTCTCATTGATCTTTTTTTTTCTTTGAATAAAAAAACAGGGTCAATATATCTTTAATGTTTTTGTTTTTAAAATGCTGTGGGTTCCCTATTCTTTTAATATAATTATGATTATGTTTAGTTTGATTATTATGATTGTTTCAGTTTTGATTTTGATCTAGTTTTAATACAATTCACCAAAATCACAGTATGAAAATAGTAAATAGTAATCATGGCAAATAGCAAGAAGCAGTTTAAAAAATGTTATACTATAACAAAATTTTATATCAAAATAAAACTGGATTTAACATATTTTTAACATTTCCTGTTTGTAGCTGTATTTAATGTATTAATTTTCCCAAACAGATTGACAACTTTAGTAACTTTATTTATTTATTTTTTTTTTTGTTTGTGCTTGGAAATTACTCTCACTATCCTATCTTACTATCTTTAATTAGAGAAAATAACTATGTTGCATTTTTATTTTCAAAATGAGCCTAATAAGCATAATAATAAGCATAATTAGGAATAGTAAAGATACTTTTCCAAAAGCATAAACAAAAAACAACATTTGTAAAGTTGCAATTAGTGTATACTCAGTTTATGGAAATGAAAATGTTAAATACTGTAAAAAAAAAAATGTACAAATATTTGTTAAGTACAGTTTTACTTGTTGTATGTTCTCATATTCATAGTTTTATTTTGGTAATGTGTTTTTGTAAAGTCATAATTTTGTTATAACAGTGTTTTGATCTACTGCTATTTGCTATAGTTACTATTTGTCTCTTAGTGTACTATTGTATTGTACTATTTATCTCATAGTGTGATTTTTGGTGAATTGTATTTAAAAACTTAAAATTGTCGACATAACATTCCTGCACCCTATTCAAGCCCTGTAGTAAAGCACATACAAACATTATTTTAATTTAACATAAGTAGTTAATATGTTACTGGCTTAAAAGCATAATGTGTATCTTTTGATAATTGATGATAATAGTGCTCTGCTCTCATCCAGGTTACATTCTTCAAGTATTGGTGTCATCAGTGTAGCTCGCAGCGCCCTCTGTTGGTAAAAGTAATCACTATACGATTGCTCCGATAACCAGCGGGTTACTGTATGGTCGGGCTTTTTTGCGATGTACTTTTGAACCTGCTGTACAGGGACATCTGGTCACCCTATTCCAGAATGTCCTGCAACAAGCTTGGAAATAATATTAAAGAATTCAAGGAAGGAATTCATTACATGTGAGAGGGATGGAGGCATCGCAGCTTTAAAGACG